>VDFB02386544.1:0-14486 GCA_007258455.2 Sequoia sempervirens | reverse complement strand
TGAAAACCAAAAGCCTCCATTACCTTAAAGAGGAATCTCCAATTCACTCTATCATATGCTTTTTTTATATCCAACTTTAGTAGCATGCCTCTTTTTTTTAATTTCTGAATTGAGTGAATGACTTCTTAGGCAATGATTACCCCATCTAAGATAGAGCGTCCTGGAACGAAGCCTGTCTGTTCTTCAGAGATAATGGTGGGAAGAATTCTCTTTAAGCGGTTCGCTACTACTTTAGCCAAAATTTTGTAGATTGTGTTATAGAGCGAAATTGGGCGGAAGTCTTCCCATCTGTCAGGTTTATCTTTCTTTGGAATTAGAGCGATTAAGGTGTTATTGGCTTCCTTGAGAACCCTGCTATTTCATCTAGAATCTTCAATAGCTTCCCAGATATCCTTTCCCAGAAAGTGCCAGCATTTCTGAAAAAAACCAGCTGGGAACCCATCTGGACCAAGGGCCTTCTCTGGCTGCATCCCAAAGATAGCCTCTCTTACTTCCTCTTCAGAGAACTTTGCATTCAAAGCTTGCATTTGAAATGGGGAAACCAATTTCGGGATAGATTGCAAAGAAACATTTTGAGCTTGCAGATTTGAGCCTTCCCAATCATTAAGCAAATCCTGAAAAAAAGAGATCACAGAAAGCTTGATTTCCTCTGCATCTTCCAGCATTCTTCCATCCCCATCATAAAGACAGGTGATTCTGTTAAATTCTCTTCTGGCCTTTGTGGAATTGTGGAAAAATTTAGAGTTCCTATCACTAGATTCTAACCAAACTTCTCTAGATTTTTGGTGCCAAAAAATTTCTTCTTTGGAGAGGATGTCGTTCATCTTATGGGATAAAGCCTTTTCCTTCATGTAGCACTTTTCATCCATGCCTTTCTTCATAATTTCCTCAGCTAAGGAATCTAATTCTGCCTTCGTTTGCTCTTTCTCTCTGAAGATATTTTTAAAACTCTCTTTGTTCCATTGTTTGAGGCGCTGTTTCAAATATTTAAGCTTTGTAATTACATTGAAAAGACTTGAGCCACCCGGGGAACATTCCTTCCACCATTGTTCAAGAAGCACTAACACGTTTGGGTCTTTAAACCACATCATTTCGAATTTAAAAGGACATCTGATCGGACCTTTCTCCCCAGTAATAAGCAATTGCACTGGGAGATGATCAGAGCCAGAACCAGTGTTTATCTTGCTCTCAAAAGAAAAAGGAAAGGAACCCAAATTTCCTTTGAAGAAAAAATGATCTAATTTTTCCGCAATGCTTCCAAACCCTTTCCTACGATTTGTCCAAGTGAAAAGACCATTGCCTGTGGGGATTTCAAGAAGAGAGTTTCTCTCCATGAAATCACAAAAATCTCTTTGGGACTGAAGAGTTTTCCCAATTCCCCCTAACTTATCCTCCTTTTTGAGAATAGCATTGAAATCCCCCCCTAAAAAACTACAATCTTGATGTAGGTCTTGCAAAACAACCTCCAACTCTTGCCAAACTAATTTTTTCTGGGAGCTCAACAAAGGACCATATACGTTTATTAAATTGAAATGCAGGTTCGAGGATAAACTCCTTACCTTACATGCCAACCAGTGTTTGCTAATCTTCAGAGCCTCCAAAAAGATTGACTGAGGCTTCCAGATAATTAGTAAACCTCCCGAGGCGCCTTCAGCTTCCGAACCAAGCCATTTCCAGGATCTTAGCTTCCTGGCAAATTTTTCCAGATCCGACTTATCTAGTTTTGTTTCTTGAAGAAGACAGATTTCTACTTGACACATCTCAATGTGGCGCCTAATTAGGTTCCACTTGTTAGGGGCATTTAAGCCCCTAACATTCCAGGTTAATATTTTCATTGCTGTTCAGGAAGGGCTCCACCCTTCCCTACTTTTATCATAGTATCAATTTTTTTTTGGCCGTTGGCTTCCCCGTCCAACTTTCTTTTCTCCTGATTTGGGATCCTGCCCCTCTTTTTATGATCCCCACAATCTGGAGTTAGCTTAAGGATGTCCCTTCTGTGGATACCTAACCGAGATTTTGCTGCCTGCAGATCCTCTGCAAGCTTCCGCTTCCTACCTGATTGTGGGCTTAGCAATTCGGTTGTGGCTTGATCGTCTGAATCCCAATCCTCCATTTCTGCCAGATTGAAACCCATCTCCAACGAGCCTGACCTTGATTTAGCCGCCTCTGCTAATTCCACAAGTTCCTTTCCTACTTCAATCAGGGAGTCCAGCTCTGCATTCATGCCGCTATCCCCCATTAGAGCTAGTGTTTCCGATATTTTGTCGTCTAACTCTTCAAACTGAACCCGCCTCTCCCCTTGTTCTTCTTGGGTGACCTTCCTCCCTGCAACTTCATCCCTGGGGGTAGGAGATGGAGTCCCAGTTAACAAAGCACCCCCTATGGGAGCCATATGGACGCTATTTGTTTTAGGAGAAACCCTAGAATCCTCTGAAGGGGACTTCTCACGTCCTTGCTTGGGTGATATTGGAGATTCTTGTAAGATTCGTGCCGCTGCACGAAGGTTTGCCGAAGGGGTTTCCACCATGCTGGATTTACCTGCCGCTTCCTTATGTGATCTGCAACCTAGCGTGCGTACCAGGTTATTGCGCATTAAAGAGTCCCTTACTAATTTTTGAACCTTAACCCCATAATCCGTGATGAGCTCAATCTCACTCCAGAACGATCTGTCCAAAGTGTTTTCCACACAAATACGCACATAGGTTTGATTCCTCTTTGCCATTTTCCTTTCTTCTGCACAAACAAAAGTGCCCAACTGGTTGGCAATTTCTTCAAGAATGGAGGGCGCCCAGTATTCCTGTGGGAGATCTGGCAAGCTATACCAATCTTGAATAAATTCCATTTCGTGGGTTGAAGGATCGAAACCCATATACCACTTTCTTAAATAAAAGCCGCAACCATCAAGAACCCAAACCCCATTTACTATTTTATCTCTGATGATGCAAGAAGGGCAGATGACTAAGAAAAAGTCATTTTGGAGCATTTTAAACTGCAGCTCCTCACCCCACCGTTCTTTCCACCAACTCACCAGATAATCCCAGTTCAGATTCTTCCCGAACCACTTGCCAAACAAACCTAATTTTTCTAACCTCAGGACTTCTGCTTGCAAATTCGAAGAGCTGATTACGACTTTGGTTCTTCCACTTTCACCTTCTTTGGACATGAAAGATACATGCTTGTTCTGTTCCTCCTTTGAACTTTCTTCCCTGACTTCCTCCCATACCTTGGGCACGGACTTTTTTTGCCATTCCATTCCACACTTCCCATTTCTGGAATTAGGGTTTTTCTGTGTTGATGATCTGCTCAGCCTTGAAGGAATATTTTGCCCGAGATTAGCTTCATTCTGATAACGCGGTCTGTGAAAAGCATCATTCCTGTATTGACTGTACTTGTTCCTACCACGGGAGGGTCCCGCAACCTTATTCTGTAGATGCCCGTGACTCTTGCCGCAGAAAAGCGACCGGGCGTGAGATGATTCTGTGGACGGGCCAAACGATCCTCAAAATCAAACAGACTAGTTGGCGTTGGCCCCCGCGCCACTGCAACCACTCCTAAAACTTTTTCGGTTGCTTGCCTCCATGACCGTTGAGGCTCCATCTTCTTTTCAATCCATCATTTATATATTTTTACATTAAAGTTTATTTTGTAATTGTTTGATGGGTTTACATCTTTTTTTAAATATATAAAAATATTTAAATATTGTCATTGTAAATTTCTCACAAGATCTTAAAGGGGTCTTTTCACACAAATAGACGAGGGACTTAAGTCAACCATGTTGCCTATAATTGATTTTCCTTGATAAAATAAAACCAATTAGTTTATTACAAATAACTTCATAGTATTATATATTGATTATACATTTAAACACATTGAATATAAATTGAGATACATCAATTATAATATTAGTAAGCATCACAAATAGGAACTATTTAAAATAATATATTCATAAATAAAATTAAATACCACAATTATTATGAAACATTTCAATGTGATACTAAATATTATTTTCTTTCATACATAATACTTTCAACATTTTATTTCAAATATCCTTAAAGAAGAATCTTATATATATCTAATATACGTGGAGGGCTAGATGAGGGGTAGGCTTGGCCACAAGAGGCTCTTTCTTTTGGAGTGCTAACCCAAAAGATTCCTCCATATTAAAGTTATTCTTCCCAAGTGGCAACTCCCAATCAAAGGCATGGATCAATGACCCTAAATTATACTCTACCATATCAATCCCCATCCTAGTGGGCCAACACATATACATCTTCCTGCACCAAAGGGTATGAGTTGAAGTTCACTACCATGTGGATCAATTTTGGAACCCACAAACCTATCAGGATTAAATTCCAAGGGGTTGTCCCATATTTATGGGTCTCTTCCAATAGCCCAAATATTGATTGTGAGGTGTGTTCCCTTAGGTATGTAGTAGCCACCAACTTGGAAATCCTCTGTAGAAACTCGTGAAAGGCTGAGAGGAGTGGAAGAATGTTTACGAAAGCCTTCCTTGCAAATGGCCACTAAGTAGGGAAGCTTTGGAATGTCTGATTCTTGGAGATGCCTATTTTTACCAATAACTTCATCCATTTAAGCCTTTGCATGTGCTAGAAGTTTTGGATTTAGGATAAGCTCAACAAGTGTCCATTCTATCACACTACTTGATGTGTCAGTTCCTGCAGTGAACAAATCTTGCAAAACACATAAAACAAAATCAATTATAATTTAACTTTTTAACTTTAATTACTATGAAGAATAATACACAATATTCCAATCCCGCTATCTACTAGTGCATTAGTATAACTTAAGAATATATAAAAGTATTATAAAAGGAAACAAGTTTTCACCTTATGTGGCTTCAAGATTCTTCCTTGTATGATCTTGTTGCTCAGTGGTGGCAAGATGGAGCCCCTGCATATGGTACAACTATGTATTCTTTTGTTAAGAAGTTGAAAAATGTCAAGTATCATCTTAAGTGATGGAATAGTGTCTTGGCAATCTTTGGTCTAAGAAAAGGGAAGCACAAGATTGTCTTGCTGTTATTACTCACCAAATTTGAGATTTGAGATTTTCAGAGGCTCTTGGACATGTTGAGTCCCAAGCTCTAAAATTGGTGGAGTGGAAGCTTCATGAGGAGATTTTTTGGAAACAAAAGGCTCAGATTGACTGGCTTCTTGAGGGTGATAGGAATACTACTTTCTTCCATCATTATGTGCAAGCTCGCTAGAATAAGTGTTATATCTCTTTTCTTGTTAATTCGAAGGGTCTTTCAACTTCTTCTCAACAGGATTTGTTTAGAGAGGTTCATCAGTTTTACTCTACTCTATTTACTGAGGATTCACCTCTAGTTAAGGACGATGAGAATATGGTCCTTGCTTGCATTCCTTATTTAATCTCTAATGCTTTGAATGCTTCTCTTACTCATCTGATTACTTTGTCTAAAGTGGAGGAGGTTGTGTTTGGGATGAATAAGGGGAAAAATCCATGCCTTGATGGTTTCCCATTTGAATATTTATAGGAGTTTTGGGATACTATGAATCTAGATTTGTTGGAGGTTATTCAAGATTCTCTTCATAGTAAATAGATGCTTCGAGCCCTGAATTCCACTTTAATGGTTCTCATTCCTAAAATGGAGGGTGTTGATAGGCTTGAGTTCTTTAGACCTATTGTGCTCTATAATGTGGTGTATAAGATTATTACAAAATTGATTGAGCTAAATGGCTTAAACCTTGTCTTCCTGTTGTCATTTTTGAGGAGCAAGGAGGCTTTGTGGTGGGTCATCAAATTCTATATGGGGTGGTGGTTGCCTCTGAGGTCATTCATTCTAACAAAACCTCTAAGGATAGGTCTATGTTCATCAAGTTGGATATGGCCAAAGCTTATGACATAGTTAAGTGGAATTTTCTCTAGAAGATTCTGTTGGCCTTTGGTTTTTCTTTTGATTGGGTGAGTTGGACGATGAGTTTTATTACTTCTTCCTCATTTTCGGTTATTGTGAATGGTGAACCTTTAGGGCTTTTTGGTGCTACCAGGGGCCCTTGTCAGGGGGATTTGCTTTCTCCTTATTTTTTTATTATAATGGCAGAGGGGTTGGGCCCGTTTCTTAAATTTCAGGTGTCTCAAGGGTTGATTCATGGTTGGAAGTGGGGTTTGGATTTTCCAATGCTTTCTCATCTCCAATTTGTGGATGACACCTCTTTTATGGGGTTGGATCATAATCAGGAAGCTGAATCCTTTAGGAAAGCTTTAGACATCTACCTTGTTGCTTCAAATCATAAATTTAATGAGAAGAAGTCTTCTATTTTCTTCTTTAATACTCCTCAGATTATCCAATAATGAATTGCAGCTATTTTGCAGTTTCAAATACGGTATCTTCCCTTTATCTATTTGGGTATTCCTCTTGCTATTAGTCGTCAGCCCAGGTCCTCCTAGCAAACTTTGCTTGACAAGCTATGGTGGAAGATCACACATTGGAATCATCGGTGGTTGTCTATTGCTGCTAGAGTGACTCTTCTCAAGTCTAATATCCAGGCCCTTCCTATCTATAGATGATTTGTTCAAGTGACCCCTATGTATTTCCTTAAGGAATTTGATGCTCTCTCACATCAATTTATTTGTAGTGGTAACTTGTTGTCTACTAAGTGGAGCCTTGTTAAATGGGAATCTGTGTGTAGACCAAAATAGGAGGGTGGCCTTGGTTTATGCTCTACTATTTTGAACAGGAAATTTCTTGTTGCTAAGCTTTACTGACATTGGTGTACCAATCAACATCAATTATGGGATCGTATTCTCAACCACAAGTATCTTAGGGGTGTTGCATCTTTTGAGGTTCCTCACTATCCTCTGGAGGGGATTGGTTCCATGATTTGGCATACTTTGAAAGTGAGGGCTCATTTGATTAAGTGTGCACTTTTTTGGATCTGGCATTTGAGGTCATAGGCTCTATTTTGGTTAGATTCTTGGGATGGTCACCCACCTATCCTATCTACTTTTCCTCACCTCTAGTCCCTTTGTGATGTTTTTACTATGATTGGCTAGGATATTGTTGAGCATTATAAGGTTGCACAACATTGTGCATTAGTTGAAAGTTTTTTTGGAAGCTTCCTTCTAAGTGGCCACTTGGTGGGTTTGAGGTGGATAGGTGTGAGCTGGCTCAACTTCTAGATTCTTGTGATTGTAATTCTTTGAGAGGGCCTAATGTCTTGACTTGGGATGGTGCTGATTTATTTGGAAAGTACTATGTGTTTCCTGGTTATAAGTAGCTTGGTAGGTAGTTTTTTGGGGATATTGAGGTCCCTTGGTGGAAGCGAGTTTGGAATAATTTATCGTTGCCCAAGTGCAATTTTTTCATGTGGTTAGTGGCTCAAAACTAGTGTCTTACTTGGGATAATTTATGTAAGTGTGTTGGCCCATCCTTAATTATTTGGAACCATTATTTTGGAGAAGAATCATCATATTTTTTAGGATGTGAAGTTGGTGGCCCTGCTTGTGGTGGAAAATTTTGCATTCTTTGGGAGAAACGCTAAGTGTGACTTGTCGACATTAGTGGATCCTTGTGATTTTGGTTGTTGGAAGCTTGTGTGCAATATATGTAGACATCCTACCCCAAAGGTTAATAGAGAGAGGAGATGGTCTCCTCCACCTCAGGGAGTCTTAAAAATCAACATAGATGGCTCTTCTTGAGGAAACCTTAGTCATCTTTGGAATTTGTGTGTTGGTGGGACAGCTTTGGAGATGTTCAATTTATCTTCTTTGTTTATAAAGGGTCTTCATAATAATAATTTAATGGAGGATTAGGCCATTTTATTAGCTATGGAGCGTGGAAGTCAATTAGGGGTGAAGGATGATATGTGAGTTTGATTCCTAGGTAGTGGTGAACTTGTTGAATAGGACGCCATTTAGATGATGTTAGTTGGCATTTGGATTTGATTTGCTTCAAATACTCAATCTTTGAGCTTCTTTGAAGTTTTTTACTTTCATTCACATTCCTAGATAATGGAATGGTGTTGCTAATTGTTTGGCTAAATGGGCTTTTGATCATATTCATGATTGGAACTTAAGGGATTGGAGTCACTTACCCCTGGATCTATCTTAACAGTTGGACCACTTGGTGGAGCTTGATAGGGCTATGTAATGCCCTTGCTTTGTACTTCTTTTTGTTTTAATAAGTTTTTACCCCTCCTTTAAACTGAGAGACAAGGGATAAAAGGAAACAAGTTTACATCTAGTATAGTGAAAGTTAGCTTAATCTAAGATAAGGTGCTCTATTATAGCCTTTAAACTTTAATTTAAAAAACATAAGACCTTATAATTCATTCCCATGGTTTAAATTTCTTATTTCTTTTTCAGCCCTTTGCATAGTTTGAGTTTAATTGATAGATCTTTTTTTAAATGATCAATTATTTTTTATAAGCATTAGAAATATAAATGATAGAATTAGTTACACTTCTATTTGAATATTTAATGTTAGCAACACATTAACCTATTTCGTATTATCATAATATAGAGGATCAATATATTAAAATACTTATGGATATTTCACACAAACTAGAAAGGAAAATTATCTATATATCCAAAATGTTTATACTATAGTTAATATTTGACAAATCAAATGAACATAGAACATTGTTAGCCTTATTTAAAATAAACTCAAATTATAGTTGATCACAGTCTATTATGTTTTATAATTTTATATTATCATCAGACAACCTCACATCCTTGCCATCAAAATTATTTTGTTTAGACATAAGCACGTCCAAACAATCTAGAGTTGCTCGCTTGTTGGCGGTGGCCTGGTGTTTTGCAATCATCTTGTTTAGGATATCATTGAACCATTTTGCTAGCTTCTTCATACTCCCTTGTATCCTATGCAAATCCATTCATGTAACAGAGGGTATAAAATCACCTATATTAAAATACCCTATGTTAGTCATCAGCTCCACTACATTCTCCTTGAATTGGTTTTCCTCGTTCCCTTGGCCCTTGAAAACTCGCTTGCTTAAACTCATTTGGCCAAAAATGTTGGTTGTGTAGATGTTTAGTAGGTCTGACACATTTACTATCTAGATGTGACCTATTTTAGATTCTCTTACTAGTTTCCAATCATCTAATGCCTTACCACCCAACATGTGAATATTAGATAGCTGATAAAAAAGAGTTTAAAAATCAGGTTTAGCCAATTTCTTTAAAAGAAAATTTAACATCTTAAATAGAATGTTATACCAACTCACTACTAAATAATTTTAATCTATCAACTACCATAAATATCTTAAATAGTTCTATATTGCAGTGGCACAGTCTTGTTTCACTGCAGCTTCTCAAAAATAATTTATTCTGGGATTGATTTTGCTTGCAATATAATTTATTATTTCACTTTATGCACTATTTTTATTTGCTTTTTATTTAAAATCTTTGGAGTTTTTGACAAATTTTTGGATGACAAATTAGGATAGAGGATCGAAATTTTAGTGGACAAACTAGGTAGAAGCTATTGATGTTTTTTCTAGATAAGATAAGATTTGGTTTTCTAGGTTTTTTTTAATTTTATTTGGATATTGTTTGAATGAAGTATTTTTTTAAAATATTATCTTGTTTAACAATCAAATATTTAATACTAATTTTACATTACATCTATATTAAAAAGTGATAAATATATATATTTTTTAATGGATGATTTTATATCATCTACAAATAACTTTTAACTATTCAATATTGAACAAGTCTTTGATTGAAACTTCTTTGACCTTATCTCTTATGATCTTTGACCTTATTTGTTATGATCTTTGACTTCATTCTAATTTAACCAATAGATCAAAGACCCATTGACTATCCTTTTCTTATTAACTAAAAATTAACCTTTAATTGTTAAACTAAAGATGGGTTATAGCACAGACAAGAAAACAAATAGTTATTTTAGAAGGTTGTGATGAAATACCATTCTTTGCTAAAAAGATATCTAAATCCAATGTATAGACAAACCCATGAATCCCCCCACAAAAAAACCTCATGAATCAGACCCACTTCCATTGCCCTTGTTGTTGTGGCTCAAGGGATGCTACAAAGAACCAGAACTCCTACAATATGTCTTTATAGCATTTGTTTGCGTTTAAATTGTAGTGTTATGGTCTGATCGCAAGTGGAATAGTTTAATGAGAATCTTGACTAAGTATTGATAGAGAGAAGGCCAGAAAGAAGAGATGCCAAAAACTGTGACATAAGTATTAGGTGGTATGAATTGCCATTTCAGGTGCAGAAAGTCCATGCCCATAGCTTTTATATTAAACAAAACTCTCGAATTAAACGAAACTCTCACCTCTTCTAGAGATGAAATGATTTCAAACTGAAACGAAACAAACAAACAAAAAAAACAAAAACTATTAGAGGGAAAAGGATCGTTGGCCCAGCTACATTTATCTGATAAAAGAAAGAACAGTAAAAGCAGTAGTTCCCACATATAACATATTTCTTTTATATCAATATGATATATTACTTTTATATGAATATTTACTATCACATTTAGATAATAGAACAGGAGCTGCACAATTTTCTTACAGCTCACAAACCTAAAATTTAACATGATGTTTTACTAGAATTAATTGATAATAAATTAACATAGTATTTGATATGCATTGGGATCATCAAAGCATATAGGAAAAGGTTGTTAGAAGAAATATAGGTTCTTCAATATGTTTTCATTTGGGTGTTGGAGGAGGAGAAGTGTTTGAGATTTGGAAGGGATAATGTTGTGTTCATTTGATATTTTAGTGGAGGTTTGGCTATTAGAAGGGGTATCAGGAAAATTCACTGCCAACAATTTGCAGCCAAAAAATTCATGGCCAACAATTCACTGCAGGAAAATTCACTGCCATGAAAAATTCACCTCAAGGAATTTTCCTTGAGGTGAATTTGTCATGGCTATGAATTTTCCCCCATGGTGAATTGCTGGTAGTGAATTTTCCTAGAGCAGTAAGAAGGATATTGGAGATATATTAAAATGAAAAATAAAGTTTGTAATATGTAAGAATACATTAAATGTCCAAGAAAATTTAGTTCATCATAAAAGGTGAGCATTAAACTAATGAAGAACTTTTTTTTTTGGAAATTTAGTGTGTTCCTCCATATTACAAACATTATTTTTCATCTTAAAATATCTCCAACATCCTTCTGACAGCCAACCATCCATTAAAATATCAAATGAGCACAACATTGTCCCTTCCCCCAAGAACTTCTCCTCCTACAACACCCAAATTGAGGCATATTGAGGAACCTATATTTCCTTTGACAACCTACCTTTTCATATGTGCTTTGATGATCCCAAAACATATATCATATCAATAACTGTTATGTTAGTGTTACAATAGTCAACAACTAACTCAATCTAACATATTTTTTATTATTCATCCACTAGCAATGGAAACCTTTGTGTCATCTTCCTCTACAACAACTCCAATACTTCTTTTGATGTCTTCATATGTTGCAGAAGGAAGTCCTCTCTACAAGGAAGGTCTTATAATCTAAGATATGAAGCTCCACTTTCGATAAAATCGAGTCCTTCTCATCAAATGACATTTGATAAAACCCCCCACACCATGCTTCCACTTTTTCGTGCAACAACATTTGAATGGAGGAATTCAAAGGATGTGGTGGTGGCTACACCTAACACCTCACCAATTATTGACCCATATATCAGCTATTTGAGAGAAATGTTTTTGACATGACCCATGAAGATATTTTTGGTATCGGAAATAGGAACTCTCACTGATTTTCCTTTTTCTTATTGCCTAAGATTTTAAGTTGTTCATTGAAAACTATTATTTTGACATACTAGAGGTCGTTTCATCTATACAGAACTCTCAATGTTCTCATCATTTTCAAGGTGCTCTCATCTTTCTAAGTACACCCAAGATCAAGTCACACTCAATATTGCTTTGATAGTATAATAGAACAATAGCCTCACAACTCTTTAATATTTATTTAACTTGAAGGTCATTATAATTTATGGCTTGAAAGAAAGCTCAACAACTCCCCAAAAACCTAGAATCTAACATGATAGGTCTAACAAGAACTAATTAACACCAAAATAAAGACTATCAACACATATAATCTCTCATGGACACATCTACAATTGTTGTTGACACATATTCAATACGTAAATGATTTATTTATTCATTATTTATATTTTTTAATCAAAGTAATTATTAATTTGTTAAATCTAATATACCATATATATATTTTTATTTTTAAGAACTATAAAACATTGATTAGGATAAAAGTTGGGGTCAACCTACTACAAACAAATAGCAAAATTCAATGGCATCCACCAAAAAGCAAAATTCAATGTAAGGAAAAACTCTTTAGCTTGAATTTTACGTTCAAATGGCATGCAACTGCATAACTACATTCATTGTATGTAAACATTTTTTATTATAGATTTCAAATTATTTTTAAAATAAGAGAAAAATGGATGTTATTATTTTTTTTTAAATTATTTGGAAGATATTATCTTTCTTGCCTTTCAAAATATTCCAAGATCAATAAAATTCAATTAAACTAAAAAATACAAATCAAAAGATTTTTTACTTAAAATATTTTATAACCTTTTTGAAATTAGAATTTATTTTACTTTTAGAATGTGAAGTGATTTGCAAGCAAAAAAGGAAAAAATAAAATAGAAAGTTTGTTTTTATATCTAAGTTTTCAAGATATTGTGGTTATGCGCCTCGATAATGATAACTATTAGAATTTAATATACGTATGTAGTCTTAATCCAATAGAAACAAGATAAAAAATACATTATGAAATTTTATCCTTTATAGTTAAAGTTGTTTTACTCAATGAATATATAACTCAATTTTTATACAATTTTTTTTATGAATATGCATGTCAATTACTATTAATTAAAATTTAATACACAGATCCTCAAAAAAAGTAAGAGAACACAAGATCACTCCAAAAATATATTTTATATATCAAATATAAAAGAAAAAAATTGGAAAAAATTTGGTAAACTTTTTTCACTGGGTGTTTTGTTTTTTATTATGCCAATAATGGTTCTCTAGTTGCAATTCTAGTTTCTTGGCCTGTGTGCCTTTTTCCCAGCCTGTTTCTTGTTTTCTATTCTAACTTGCACCATGGGATTAGGGCCCTTCCCCTGCTTACCTAATCTAAAATGGGATGCTTTAGCCAACCTAGCTAGGCACCTACCAAACATGTCATAAAAAATTAGCGCAAACATATTTAATAAGTTAATTTATACTTTATATAGATAAAAAATAATATAAATATACTTATTTAGAAAATTAATAAATTTTTATATTCATATTTTGAATTAAATAAATTATGATTACATTATTATATATAAAAATATTTAAAATGTTAAGAATTTATGCATAAATATAAATATTGTATCATTAATTTTTAATTAATAGACCATTAATTTTTTTAAAAATACACAACTACCACAACTTTATAATTAAAAATTAGGTTTTACCTCATCCTAAAAGTGACAACATATTTCTAGATGGTCATTCATGTAATTTAATATTAAACTCTAGAATTTGTCTACAATTTGAACTATTTTATTCCAAGTCCATTTATACTTATCTATAGAGTTGTTTGTTTATATGTATGTATGTATGTATGAAAATAACACCCACATCTATCTCCATATTTATTTATTTTTTCCTAAAACCTTGTTTATTATGATTGCTCTTGTCCTCGTTGTCAAGCCATGTTGCATATAAGTTTCTATTATAATATATGTATAGAACACTTTTCCTTGCTTTTGTTTTTAATGAATAGGAAGCTATCTATATTAATTCAAATATAAATATACATATTCACAAAAAAGGATGGCTAGTAAAAAGGCACACCTCGAGAGTCAAATGGGCACTGCCCAAAAAAACAAATAGATCACATGGGCGAAGCCTAGAAGTCCAAAATTACAAAGTAAATAAAAAGGCCATTAAGCAGCCAAAGCAGTGCCAGCAGAGCTAGGAGGGTCTTTGTCATCCAAATTTTTCCCCCATACATCAGCGGGGTCTAAAGTGATGTCAGGGAGAGGACCCCAACCATCATCAACATCCTTTTTCTCTTTATCTTCTTCCTCGTGCTAGGGCGGGATTGCAAGCGCCATATGCAATTTTTTTTACCAATGGCTTGCCAACCAGAGCCAGAAGTAGGAGGGTCATCAGAGGGCCACCCAAAATTTCCATCGCTGCTCCCCGAAGCACCGCCAGAAGGCCACCCTTGGCTAGCCCATGGTGGAGGAGAGTGGTTTCATTGAGGAGTGCGAGAATCTCACTGAGGCGGAGGCTGGGAATGGCGACACGCAGAGCCACTCTAATGTCGGCCCCTGAAGGGTGACCGACTATAGGAAGAGGTGGGTGAAGTAGGGACCTAAGCAATAGTACAAGGGGCATTACCCCAGTGATCTAGGAGAACCTAAAGGTGAGAAACCTCAAGTACAACTTTGTTAGCTTGCACCT
>VDFB02386543.1:0-25819 GCA_007258455.2 Sequoia sempervirens | reverse complement strand
CAAGATTGTTGATGTAGCATTGAAGATCCTTTTTGCAAGAATTTTTTCACATCTATTTGAGATCAAAATCTACATTCTCCATGGCCACTTCATGTTAGTTTGCAGATTTCTACTCCAAGACAACATCTAAGGTATCAACAATTGTATATTGCATGTTTCATGCTACAATTTCATTATTTCATAAATTGGTTTAATTACTTCAAAGGGGTTTGATCAAGGAAAACCCCTATCCCCTAACAAACAATTTTTTTTTCCTCTTGCATGTGTGGTTGTAGGTTTTAGGTTCAAGAGAAAAATTTGGAGAAAAATTGCAAAAAATTTCAAGTTGCAAAATTGTCATTTATAGTGCAAGAACAAAGAAAGGAGGCTAAATTATTTATTTTAGATTTTCAGGAGCTGATAACTAAGGATCTAGAAGTGCAAATATCAAGGAACATAACCCAAAAGTTAGTTTTCTAGTACCCTAAAAGGACCCATTCACCACTAAAGGTGAATGAGTCCTCAATAGGGCTAAAGTAGTGAAAATATGGAATTTGGAGTTACAAAATGAGAGGAATCAATCCTAGAAGGAACTTTTTAGAAGCCCTAATAGGGACCCATTCACCACTAAAGGTGAATGAGTCCTCCGTAGCTCAAAAACAACTTTTTGGCTAAGTACACATCTTTTTATGCTCTAAAAAATTCCCCAATAGTTGCTATAATAGTTAGCATTTCTAATTGTTTTTTGCATCTTTTAGCCCTCATAATCAAGAGTGTATTAATAAGAAAAATATCTAGTGGCTTATCATCTTGTTCATTCATGGTGGTAAACCCTACTTTTTTTTATTAAACAAAGATTACAACATTCATTGGTGGAGCATCCAATATTTTGGTGATAGGCCCAATACAATGAGATTGGCATCAAGTTTTGGTTTGCATCTCATATCTTATTTGTATGAATGGATGAATAGTATTCTTGTAATAAATGGAATAAAATGATAGGGAGGGTTATTTAATGGTGTAGAAAAATAATCCTTGCATGGGAGATAAATTCATGATTATATTCATCAGAGATTTATTTAATTCCCTTGCCTCTTGGTACTATCTTGGATAAGGAATGACACTTAGTAAGAAGGGGATTATCTTGAATGTGTGGTAAAAGGTTTTCAAAATGATCCAGGACAGATCACAATGTTACTAGGTTAAAATTTCATATGGATTAGTAGTGATTTTTTTTTGTAGTGAATTCATGGGCCATTCTAATAGAAGCTTGTTTATAATCTTTAAGTTGAACAATTGAGACATTATGTTTGATATTAAGATAAAACATGTACACAATTATATTATTAGTTTCAATATGCAA
This sequence comes from Sequoia sempervirens, assembly GCA_007258455.2. Classification (NCBI taxonomy): domain Eukaryota; kingdom Viridiplantae; phylum Streptophyta; class Pinopsida; order Cupressales; family Cupressaceae; genus Sequoia; species Sequoia sempervirens. The sequence goes on along the minus strand of VDFB02386543.1, from coordinate 24,477 downwards.
TAATAAGTAAGATAAAATTCATTATATGTAGCCATCATAGGTGGATTCATGTGGTAGTTAGAATATGAAAATAGCAATAATAATTTTGCATTACATAAGAGTATTTGACCTTCGTATTTTCTTGATGATTCAAAAAATGTTTTACTCAATTGTAATGTTCCTAATTTTGCATTAAAATTAATTCAAGGAGAATGATGGAGTTTGGAGTAAGTGGATAATTTTTTATAATTAATTCAAGCATATGAGGTATGAAGAAAGAAATTTCTTGGGTTATCTAATACAATTTTCAAAGTCCAAATAAATAGATTTCATATAAGTAGGAAAAACAACACTAAAGAAAAAAAAATGTCCACTTTACAATACATGTCACTTGAAGTTCTCTCCATCTCAAAGGTTTTGGTGTAATGTTTGATGTTACAATAAGGGTGAGTAGTTGAGGATTTCCTCTTGAATTATTGTCACCTTGGGAAGTAACTTCTATCTTCAAGATAACATGAAAATAATTATCTTCTTTAATAGATGCTTCATACCATATTAAGAGGAATGTTATATTCATTTATAGCCATGGCTTTTATATATTTTTTATAATGTTATTAAGAATTTTCTTATCTTTCAAGAGATTAGACTTTGGCAAGTTTTTAAAAAAGGCTAGTTATAGTTAGAGTATTATATCCATATGAGGTGAGTGTTGTCACTTAGGTATAAGAAGATATTATTTCCTATGTAGAAAATATTGTTAAATTTTTTATACCACTACTAATGCAAATATAATTCTTTTTCATGTTTTGGGTGAGTAGAGACTAGGATTAATTTCTATGTCAATCACTATAATAGTTCATGCATAACTTATTCATAGAACTAATGTAAGACCAAGTTTGATCTATGTTATGTAATTTTCTCTCATAATCTTTCAATTATTTTAGGAAATTTCTATTTTTGTTGTTGATATTGATTATTCCACCTTTAAGACATGTTTGTATATTATTTTTGCACAATACATGGTATTACTGAGTTGAAAAAGGGATAACTAAATATAAGTTGTGAAACAAAGGAAAAATGAATGGTGGGGTGGGGAGTGTGAAAGGGTTCACGAAAATGAAATGATGACCTAACACACTCTTATTTTTCCTAATTTCATATAGAAAAAGAGAGATCTTTCAAGGATAGAATTGACTTTCAACCTTGAGGAGAGTCAACTCTATGGGAATGAGGATCTTTTTTTTTCTTTTAATGACAAAAAATGATTGAAATGACTAAAATGTACTTTTGGGAGATGAATTTATAAAATACCAAATGAACTCAATTATATGATGAGAAACTTGAAATGCAAAAATTAAGGATAGCATAGACATAAACAATAATTTTCTAGAAGATTTGAGAAGGGCATACTAATGTGTACTTAGCTCCATAAGTGATTGTTGACTATTCTGCAAGGATAGACTCACCCTAGGGAGAAGGGGTCTCTGTACAAGGGTCCAAAATTTGATTTCATAGTCCTCTAATCCTAGATTTGAGCTCTTGATTTATCTAGATTCTACTATCAACAATTCATAAATAAATTCTATAGGTGAGTTTTCACGGCTTGACAACTTTGATGACAACTTTGACAACTTTTTGAAATTGCACTTTGGATCAATATTCAATCCTTCTTCACCTATAAATTTGCACACATAAAGAGGGGGAAATGTTTACTTTTGGGTGAATAGGGGTTTTCCTTGGTTAAGCCCTAGTTTGGTAATCAAACCTTGATAATGAAATAGTAGAAAATGAAAGGAACTTGATGAATATACAAAGTTTATTTCACAACTCACCAAACCCACAATGGTTTCCCTTACAGGACTAAAGTATAACATGTATCTCTCTAAGGAGCTTGATCTTTCTTGAATTGGCTTGAATGTTTTCTTGATTTGATTCTTGAATGCTTGCTTGAATGATTGAAACCTACATCATAATTTTAGCTCCAAAACTTAATATGAACACACATGAATCTTGACATGATGATATGATCTTGATTGTTGTTGTAGATGACTAATAAATCTACTCTTCAATGCTCTTGACAATATTTTTTTCTCTTGTAAAATTTTCCTTAAAGCTAGATCATTCTCCTTAGATTTGAATTGAAAAAATAATTGTATTTATAGGTGTTTATCTAATTTACCAAAAGTTAGATTCCACAAGTTGACATTTGAAAATTGAATTTGAATTATTGAAAAGATACCAAAAACATAATGAAAATTGGGTCTTGGCACTTAAGGAGGATCCATTCTCCCTTGGGTGAATGGGTCTTGGGACCTAAATCTAGGACACACAATTTCTAAGGTTTTTAAACTAATGTCGGTATCCCTTTTTGAAAACGGGAATAATAAGGCTTAGGAGTACATAATTTAGGTCATTAGAAGCTTAATTAAGTCCAATTAATTAAGGGGATGCAAACATAGTGTGAAAATGTAAAGGAGTACATTTTCCTACACTACATTTAGCCCCAACTTTAGTGAGAGTATGAGCCCATGCTCAAAATCACACTAAAGTAGACAAATAAGTCAAGAGAGGTCTAATTGTAAAATTGTTGGAAAGATAAGATAACAAGGATCAAGGAGGATGATCAAGCCCCTAGGATCAAAGACCCTATGGGAAAAAAAAAAAGGCACAAAGAGACATGAAAATGCAAAAATGAAACAAGATACCACAATATACAATATCAAAATTAATGCAAGGATAAAAAATCAGACCAAGCTTTGACTATTTATCCAAATTATATTTATCAAGCCTAGGTTGTTTATCCAACGATACCCTCACAAAGGCTAGTGCAATCTGATATATGCTAGGTGAGCCTCAAGGCAATATGAGAAACACACAATGGTCTAGTGTAGTCCAATATACACTAGGTGTGTACCCATAACCATAACAAAGTTAAAATCCCTGATAACTTTGATAATGTGCCACATACAATAATCACAAGGATGGGAAGATGCATTATGCGAGACACTTCTAAGAAAAATGCATCACAAAATAAGTTGTGTTTGTTAGAGTTATCATGCATTAGCTAATAATTAATTAATCTTTAATTGATTATTAGTCTAATTTATTCTCATGCACTTAAGCTAAACTTAGGAGTTCTTCTATGCTTTAATTAGTTGAGCTAATATTAGATCATTATGTCTCATCTCATGTGATGTTGACACTTGTCATGATCTAACCCCTTTCTCATTTAGGGCCTTTCTCTTATAAGCACTCAACCCTCATTGTAAATATCTTGAGCTTTCATATCTTCTTGAGAGTGTCTTGTTTTGTAGCTTTTTCTTGTTGAGGAATATTGCATATATTGTTTGCAGATCTCTTGTGTGGAAGGTGTATTTGTTTGTTGTTTGATCTTGTGGCTCATGGTTTTGTGCTTGTTTCACAATTCTAACATGGCATCAGAGCATGGATTCAACAAACCCCTTCTTGATTTATGATATTTTCTTTCTTCAACAAGGGTTACAAGCTTTAGATCTGAATCCCCTTTGTTTTTTTTTACAAATTTTGGAGGTGAACATTTTCTGATACATTTTTGTGTGAAAAGAACCTCTTTGTTGGATTCAGAACTGTCGAGAAAGTTAGAGTTGGCTTTTGTTTCACCTAATTTGGGTTCCTAATGCCAAATCTACGAGGGTTTTAAGTGGTTTCTTTGCTTCCAAATCCAAAGAGTAGCTGCAATTTTAGTACGTTTTGAGCCAAAACGGAGGTTTCTATCATGCTCAAAAGGTCCAAAAACCATAAGATCATCTATCAAATCGTCAAAATTCATGTCGAGAGTTCAGAAGAAAAATAAATTTTCCAGAGAGGTCGTACAACCTGCCCAACATGAAAATTGAGGTTAAAAAAATCATAATACTTTTCCTGCAAATTTTTTAAAAAGTCAAATAAAAAAGTGTTGTTAAATATCCTTTTTAAAAGGTGTTGCAAGTTTTTTGATTTTTTTTAAAAAGTTATATTAAAAAATTTGGGGGGTACAAGGTACATGCCCTCTTGCCACGGTAGGGGTAGTAGGTCCCTTGGGTCCTGTCCCTATTGTGGGGTACCTGAGGGTACCACCACCTATATGGTAGAAGCGGCAACCCGTTGGACTCCGCGTGGGGTGGTCTGGGTGGGCTCCACCCGGCCTTTAATTTTTTTTTAAATCGATTTTTAATTTTTTGTTTTATAAAAAAAATAATGGGATTTTTATGATTTTTTCTTAAAAAATAGTTTTTAATATATTTTTAACAAATGTCTATTTTTTTGCATTTTTTTGCAAAATAATTGCCCTATATCTAGAGATATTTTTATCAACACTCTAAATCTGGAAGATCTCCACATTCGGAGGTAGTTTTGCTTAATTTGGTGAAGTTTTTAGCGCAACTCAACATTTGACGGAACTCCATGTAGGAGTATTTTTTTGATAAATTTGGAGATTTTTTTCCTAGGATTCTAAATTTGGTGGATATCCAACTTTGGCAGCTTTTTTGCTAAATTTGGCAGTGGTTTTTTTTGCCAAGTTCAGCTCCTCTCCATTGAGCTTTTCATTTTTTCACCATATCTTCCAAAGGCCATATCTTGGTCATGTGATGATATTTTTTAGTGCATTTTTTTTTTAAATGGGTAAAATTTAGAGCTCTTCACAGTGGTGTAGGTATTTTCTAGTTTTGGCTTCTGGTTTTGTATAGAATTAAGTTTTATTAGTGTTGTTGCTATTGAATTCTAGTTTATTGATACTTTGATTGGCCATATCTTCTACATTTAGAAACTTTTTCGGGTGTCATTTTTTTTCAAAGTACATGTTTTTTCATGTACTTCATCATTGTGCTACCAATTTCCTCTTTTTTTGTAAGAGAATTGTATTTTTAGCATGTAGTTCTTTTTTGGACATTATGGACTCCCATTGTATGCACTTCTTATCATGTAGACGCACTAAGATAAAGTGCCATTATGGTGTATATTATTTTTGGGGATTTCACACATCTTGTTGTGCCCATTGTATTCACACTATGATATAAAGTGTGATGGGGGGTTGATATTTTCCTTTGGTTTGCCATCACACCTTTGTCAAGTGAGTGTCCCTTCCACGACAAAAATGAATCTTGTTGATTCTTTCCTCATGTGAGTGTGCATTAGTTTGCATACCCTTTTATTTGTAGACTGTTTCTCCTAAATGCACTTCCTAGTTTCACACAGTTTTAGTGTTCTTGTCATGGCACTCCTTTTTTCAGCATTATGGGGGGGTTTCTACTATTGGTGCTAATGCTTCCTTGGTTTCGCATTTAAGTGATTTACATATCTAGTTCTTATTCCTATGTACTTTTAGATGCAACGTACATTAGTGGCTAGTTACATTCATTTTGGTGAGATGGATAATTTACCATATGGACACTCTTGCATTCCTATTTCTGGAGGTTCTTCATTTTATCACTCTAGTAGTCATCTTTCAATAGCAGACTACAGCTTCATGCTTCTAGATATTCTACATGTTCCTATTTTTTAGGATATTTTCTTGTTTGGAGGATTTTTCAATCCTTCACTTTTCTTTCATCTCTTTTTGGAGTGGATGTTTTCCCATGTGGTTTTCTTTGTTTCTCCACATTATAGAGATCTTTTGTTTGTACATGGGTACCTTATTTTTCCTTTCTTTTTGGGACCCATCATGAATTTTTTTTAGGGTTTTTAGCTACTCCCTAAGTTCATCTTAAGGGGGTGTTAGAGTTATCATGCATTAGCTAATAATTAATTAATCTTTAATTGATTATTAGTCTAATTTATTCTCATGCACTTATGCTAAACTTAGGAGTTCTTTTATGCTTTAATTAGTTCAGCTAATATTAGATAATTATGTATCATCTCATATGATGTTGACACTTGTCATTATCTAATCCCTTTCTCATTTAGGGGTTTTCTCTTATAAGCACTCAACCCTCATTGTAAATATCTTGAGCTTTCATATCTTCTTGAGAGTCTCTTGCTTCTATATATTTTTCTTGTTGAGGAATATTGCATATATTGTTTGCATATCTCTTGCGTGGAAGGTGTATTTGTTTGTTGTTTGATCCTCTGGCTCATGGCTTTGTGCTTGTTTCACAATTCTAACAGTGTTATGGTTGGGTGCCAAGGGTTTTGGTTTATGATAGTCAAAGGGGTTTTTCTTTGTTTGTGAAAAGTATCTCTTTAGGGAGCATCATGCTTGATATCACCATCAAGAGAGGACTAGTCGAGAGATAAAAGATTCACATGTTAGGGAATGCAAGCTATAGCATTACCACTAAGAGGAATATCATATATGCCAAGAAAGGTAATTCTCTTGAAGGGAATTGATCCCAATGTCACCAACAAGAAGACATCACATGAAATAAGAAGACCACAAATTGAATAAAATGTTATGTCATCAAGAAAGAAACAAGTGAGAGGCATAATGCCCTCCACTTTAAATAAATTGATAAACACCATCTTGTGAGCAATTACTTTAAAGTAGAATATGATGAAATCCAATAGATAAAAGAGATATGAGAGTTTATTTGGAAATCTCTATGCCAAACATATGTTTCCAAATATTAAAGCTACATCATGAAAAGGAGGTTTCCCCCCATATGTAATCCTAAGATAACACATAAGGGATCCGTGGATTTGGGGTCAACGTATGTCTTTGCTTCAATGATATAATCGAGCTCAGAATCATTGTCATTCCCCAAATAACTCATGGAATAATGAGCACAAAGGAAGAATGAGACATAGAGAGAGAGAGAGAGATAAAAGACAAAGGAGAAGCATTTTGGGTCAACATGGAAGAGACCTAAATGTATCAGTGCTTTGCATCATCCCCAAAAGGAAACATAAAACAAAAGAAAAGACAATGGTTACGATAGATAGAAGAATGAAGATACAAAATAGAATAATGTCACAAGTTCACTTCCTTTGTATCCTTGCACCATCGAAGTGACAAGGGTCATCCAAAGTAGTCATCCAAATTAGGCTCACAAACATAAATACATGCAAGGAAACATGATTTGAGGGGACACATTACACACATGTAATAAAAAAAAGAACCTAAGAATACATAAAGCTAGTATGACACATGTGAGCTAACCTAAAGCAAGTTGTTCACATCCCAATCTTGTTTATCATATATAGAAGGAAGATGACTATCCAAAAGGGAAACAATGAGTGCCAAACAAGGACAACCACCAAGTTCAACATACTGTGATGAACTCTTGTTAGGAGGGCCATCACAACTATCATCGTCTAAGCTCATAGGAGAGCAAAATAAAAAATTTATCTCATTATGCACTTCCTCATAGATCTGAACAATCTCCTCATCATCATCTAAGTTAATCACAACAAGAGGTCTAATGGTAATATCCATAGAGGTTTCATGTTTTTGTTGTGGTGAAGGTGGAGGATCATTATTCTTTGTTTGAGTTAAATTTTGATCTTGATTTGTTTATTTGTTCTCTTCTATTAACTTATGAGAAATAGCACAACATCTACACCTATGCTCTTTAGCATTTCTATTTATTTTTATATAATTTTTAAGTTGTGATTATGTAGGAGTGAGTTTATCAACCATAGGTTTCTTAAATTATTCTTGCAATGGAGGAATGAAAGGAACCATTGAGGGTTGGTCAACCAATTTTTCTTTGGGTTTATAAACTTGTTTGATCTTAGGAGGCACAATAGGAATTGTATAGTTATCTCTTGGTCTCTTAAGGGAAATAGGTGGAGGAATTTTCATGGATTTATCTTGGTTACTCAGAAGGGATTTTGGTTCAATCACGCAGTTTCATCAATGATAGGAGACTCAAGCATGGGTTGAGGGATATTGCTAAGAGATCATTTTGCTATACTCTTTTCTTTGAACTTTTGGTAAGATTTGAAAAAGAAATTCTCACAAGGCTTAATAGGTTCCATAGGTTTGGGCCAAAAGAAATCCAATGAGAAATTTCCACAAGAAGACATGTGATCAAAACCACTATGATGCATAGTGAAAAATTCATTACCAAATGGAAATTTTAAGCATTTATGCACACCGACAAGATGACCTCCATGGAGCATAGCCATGGATAGCATAGCTTCACATGGAATTGGTCGATGATGAGATGATGGAGAATGAGACATCTAATTGTTTCAGTCCAACTTTTAAGGGGAGAGTACAATCAAACCTATCATAGGGAAATCAAAACCATTGTGTTCCTTGATCTATGCTTTCTATTTTTATAAGAATCTTGATAAATTACATGCACAAATAATTCCTTGGTGATCACATTCTCTACACACACAAGATAAATTAATATCCCATTGGTAGGCTTGTCATTGATTCTTCTAGCTATGTAAAGAGGACCATCGAGTGCATGTTTAATTATGTCAATTTGTGAGAAAGAAATTTCAAGAGAATGTTTGGTTTGTCCCTTATGAGGTTTAACGCCAATAAGGTTGAGCATAGTGTGTATATCATCCCCATTGTCAATCAAATTATCATTAGTCATGTCTTGTATATTGTCAACATTCATCACACCAGTCTTGGTGTCACTAGCTTTAACAAATGATATGTTATGTTTTGGCATTGGATTGGTGAAGATTTGAAAAAAAAATTTGGGCAGGGTAAAAAAATTATTTCCTTGATCATTAACACCACTAATCTAGATGTGATTAGAATCAATGAGTTCTTGCACAATATTTTTAAGATGCATACATCATTTTGTATTATGTCCATTTTGTCAATGATAATGGAAAAAGGAATTTGGATTATAGTTTGAGGGTAAAGGATTAGTAGGATCATGGGTTCTAATAGGGGGTAAGGTAATTAGGTTCTTACCCATGAGTTGCAACATGATGGAATGGAGGGTATCATGTAATAGAGTAAATTGTCTATTCTTGTCCCTAAATTGATATGGATTTTTTTTTTTTTATAGCAGCCACTTGAGATTTAAATTCTTGATTTGTTTGAGGTGAATTTATTTGTATAAAGCCCTTATTTTGTTTCTTGAATAGTTGGAAATTGTTATAAGGCACAAATTTGGATTTTAGGACAGTTGGAGGAAGTTTTTGCTTCATGATGACTAACTGAATTCTGATAGTCACAAAGAGTCATGCACAAGTGAGTAAAGGAATGGAGTCTCATCATCTCAAGATTATCTTGAATATTGGTAAGCAAGTTTTCAATGAACATTATTTGAATATCAACATCAAGAATCTTAATGTTAATTTGTGAGTAAATAAATTGGTATCGTGCTATAAAATCAATGACCTTTTCATCTTTATTTTGTTCACATTACATTAAATATAGTAAGGCCATCTTGGGACCAATGTGCACATGGAAATGGTTAAGGAAAGCATAAAAAATTCCATTTAATGAACTAATTGAATTATTCAATAAAGATAAAAACCATTGTACAAGGTTGTATCTTTCAAGGATCTAGGGAAAATTTTAGCCAATAGCTTATCTTCAAAAATGAAGTCACTACATAAGGCTATGTATACCAAGACATGGTTGCTAAGTTCTCCTTTACGACCATATTTATCAAATATAGGAATCTCTATGCCTTGTGGTATTTGTGATTTTAGTATCTCCAATGATAATGGGGTTCATTTGACATATTGTGAAGGTAGGCCATTTTGATTTTGGTTCAATGTGGAAACTTGTTATTGGAGGGATGAGACATTTAGTAAAAATTGGTTAATGTTAGAATCATTGGTTGTGTTTTGAGATGGATTTGAATAAGGTGGAGTTGTATGTGTGTTGGGAGGACAAGTGAATTGCAATTTTATGAGAGATGGCAGGTTAGGAGTTATATTTTAATTTACAAAGCTAAAAGGGTTCCTAGAGGACATACCCAAAGTCAGATTGACATTTTTAGTTGGTTGTCTTATTTTACAAAAACAATTGAATCAGTGTATGTAGCAATAGAGGCCATAGTTGTAGGGGAGGAATTTTATTTCCACCTTGACTTTGAGTGTACCCCAAAGTTTGAACACAATAGCCATTGTAGGCACATGATCACCAATTATATGAGCTAAGCTTCACACAATTTCTATTCCCAATTCATTATCAATCATTCTTCCCATGGTGTCTATGACAGGAACCACAATACTAGCAATATATTCAGCACTCACAAGGTTTTGAAGTTTTAGTAAGGATTTATCCATTTTTTGCAAGTTTTCTTGAGGAGCATGAGCACCAATGGTTTCAACGTCAATGGGATTGGAGGTCATAGGACATGTTATTTTAGGTATAGATTTCTACATGGGTTGACTAGTGTCAACACTTTGAGTGAAAGAATTATAAAACCCAAGATCTATAGCGGATGTACCAGAACAAGATGTCATGAGTCTCAAATTATATCTCCTTGAAGTATTAGCAATAGGACACCAAGTTGTAATACTCATAAAAATTTCATTAAACCAAACATGCACCCAAAATGGACAAAAGGAACTAAAGAAATGTAGCAAACAACCACAAATAGGAAGTACAATTCAAGTACATAAAAGGATATTGCAATTTTAATATATGATATGTACGAATTTTTTGATTTTTGAATGCAAGAAATTGAAAATGATGACTTTTGAATGCAAATTTTATGTTAAATAATGCACTTGTTTTGACCAATTAACTTGAATGCAAACAATTTCAAAAAATTGTAATTCCAAAAATTGAAACTAAGATCTAAAAATAACTAGAAATAAAGAAAATAAAGATAGACTAATGCTCAAAAATTTGGAAAATGGCTTGTATAAGGACAATTTTAGCCTAGGGTGAATAGCTCCTTGCACAGGGGTTTGAAAAAATAAGTTTTAAAATTTAGAGTTAATGTTTGAGGCTATTGAATTAGGTTGCAGATAGATAATTTTAGTTATAGATTTCCAAAAATCTATGATGAAATGCAAGTGCAATTTTGATGACAAATAACAATCAAAATGACAACTTTTTAGATGCAATTTTGTTTTAATTTTTTGATGTAAATAAATGAAAAGAACTAATATGCAAACTACTATGTAAAATGAATGTAATATGTATGTAATGTTTTGTAGTTTTGAGATTTTAAAGGATGTAAAATGAAAATTTAAAATAAATTTTAGAAAGCTTATAGTGTAAAAATGTCAGGTTCACCAATATGAAACAAAGGAAAAATTAATGGTGGGGTGGAGAGTATGAAAGGGTTCACCAAAATGAAATGATGACCTAACACACTCTTATTTTTTCTATTTTCATATAGACAAAGGGAGATCTCCTAAGGATAGAATTGACTTTCAACCTTGAGGTGAGTCAACTCTAATGGGATTTGGGCATCTCTGTTTTCCTTCTAATGATAGAAAATGACCAAAATGCACTTTTGGGAGATGAAAATAAAATAAAAAATGAACTCAATTATATGATGTGCAACTTGAGTTGCATAAATTAAGTATAGCACAAAGAGAAAGAATAAGTTAGTGGTAGATTTGAGAAGGGTATACTGATGTGTACCTAGCTTCAAAAGTGGTTGTTGAGTGTCATGCAAGGATAATAAATTTTGTAGGTGAGTTTTCGTAGCTTGACAACTTTGATGAAAACTTTGACAACTTTGCAATATTACACTTTTGATCAATCTTCAATCCTTCTTCACCTATAAATCTACACACACAGAGAGAGTGAATTTTTTTCTTTTTGGGTGAATAAGGGTTTTCCTTGGTCAAACCCTAGTTTAGTAGTTAAACCTTGATAATGAAATAATGAAAAATGAAAGAAATTTGATGAATGAACAAAGTCTATGTCACAAGTCACCTAACCCTCAATGGCTGCAATTAGATGACTAAATTTTAGTCACATCTTTCTAAGGAGCTTTATCTTGCTTGAATTGGCTTGAATGATTGCTTGATTTGATGCTTGAATGCCTAAAACCTACATCACAATTTTAGCTCCAAAACATAATATGAACACATATGAATCTTGACATGATCATATGATCTTGATTGTTGTTGTAGATGGCTGATAAATGTTCTCTTCAATGCTCTTGACAAAAATATTTGCTCTTGTGAAAGTTTCCTTAATGCTAAATCATTCTCCTTAGATTTGAATTGATAAAATAACTATCATTTGAAACTTGAATTTGAATTACTAAAATGCTGCCAAATACATATTAAAAATTGGGTCTTGGCACTTAAGGAGGATCCATTTACCCTTGAGTGAATGGGTCTTGGGACCTAAATCTAGGACACACAATTTCCAAGGTTTTGAAATTAATGTTAGCATTTGTTTAATGTTGGTTTCCCTTTCAAAAAATAGGAATAATAAGGCTTAGGAATGCATAATTTAGGTCATTAGAAGCTTATTTAAGTCCAATTAAGTAAGGGGATGCAAACATAGCGTGAAAATGTAAAGGAGTACATTTTCCTATACTACAAGTTGTATTTCATAGGTGAAATTGAATTTAAGGGATTGATCCATACAAGGAAATATCATCACATTAAACATTTATAAAATTATATATGGTATAATTGAATTCTTTAAGCACATAGCCCTTGATTCTATCACATAGGATATATAAATAACTAATCTATAGTTTAATTTAATTAATCACTTCACATTTTAAAATGATAAATCCCTTAAAGTGTAATTTATGTTGTTTATTCATTTCTAATTTATATAATTGTATAATATAATTCTTTGTAGTTCTATTATATTAAAAATAGAAACCAATTTATCTATGAATTATTCCTTTTTGGTATTTCCAACCTCTCCTATTAAATTAGTCATGAGCTTACACATTGTCAATTAGTGAAAAAGTTGGATTAAACTATGCCTCAAATACCTAGTTCATTATCAGATAGTTCAAGATGAATCAATCAAAATTAATTTGGTTATTTTCCACTCATTAATTCTTTTGAGTAAATTTGATCCTTTCCTAACATATATATTTGTGATATTTATAGGGCTACCCTCTTGAACCTTTTAAAGATCAAAGTGTAGGAGAGATGTCTCTTCTCTCTTTGTTAATAATAATCAATCATCTATTGATTATAGAAATTCATTTTGTTCTAAATATTGACAATCCCAATAGGTAGTGTAAATTCTTGAATGAGATTCTTAGAAATGATGACCTTGAACAAATAGTCTTTAAAAACCCTTAATCATCATTGGAGGTCCTATAGTATTAATCATCATTCAACTCCTTCCTTTCTTGCTTGTCTAGTCTCTTTGGATGTGCCCAATCTTATCTTAGTCCCAATATTTCACTTTGGATTTTATAGTAAACTTAGATCTCCCCTTAGATTTGGCACAATTCTCTATTTTATTGTTCTTCCCCTATCTTTAGGATAATCTCTTATATAGACAAGGCATCTTTAATAATTTTTTCTTCATCTCCTTAGAATTGGTGAACCTACCACCTCATTAGGCTTCAACATTAAGATTGTGTTATTGATTAACATCACAAGATTGTCCCAACTATTAAGATAAGAACATGTGATAGTTATATGAAGATATTCCTTGTCCATTTTTAAATCCATATATTTCAACTAGCTCACCAAGTTGTAAGCTCATTCATCTACTCAATCACTATATCACCATTATCCATTTCCAAACAATAGAAATTCTTTCATAAGATTTTTTTGACAATTGAATTTGATATAAATCCCTCAAATCATACCAAATTATTGTACAAAAATTCTTCCACACAAATAATTTTATTATTTATATGCATAAAATTTGTCAAATGAAATCGTCCCTCATATTCAATTACACATTCATGATATTTTTTATTTAACTAGATTAGTCCCTAAACTTTAACCAATTTTATAAAATTAACTGACACATTAATAGGAAAATTTGATTTAATAGAGTAAACTATGTAAATTATAATGTATGTATGCAAAAAAGACTTAAATACAAATAGAGATTTATTTTCCTTGCTTGATGCTTACACAATGAAAATCAATGTCATGGAGCAAAAGTTATAGATAGTAATACTATGTTCTCTCATTTTAGAGTGGATATTTAACTTTTGATATTAGTAACAAATTTGTCAACTAAAAAATATATATTATTAAATTGTTGATTATGTGTATTCTTTAATACCATGTTTATGAAGTAAGATTTAGCTTAGTTCATATGGTGTTGTATATATTCTATTATATTATTTACATATCTTATAATAACACAACATACAAGATTAAGATTTTAACTTTTTAAATGTATATTTATTTCAACTGTCTAGTCAAAAAACGTCAATCTTCACAATAAAAAAATGTATTATTCTATAACATTTACTGTCTATTCTAACTTTTTGAATAAATTTAAATCAAAAGAAATGTGGAAAAAACATCTATCACTTCAACAAATGAGAAATGTAATAAGTTATTATAATTTATCCATTTAAAATATTCTATTTAATTTTCTAAATAATAAAAGTTCTATGCTTTTTTATTACAGATCATAGCCTCCTAGGACCTCTAGAAGTCTGACACTTTCCACTACTTTTTTCGTGAATATGTGTAACATTATTTTATAAAAATACCAATTATAATCTACAATTAAAAAAACATTAAAAATACAAATCCTTCAAATGAGAAGTCATATAAAAGGCTCAAGCAGACGTTACGCATCAAAACATATCCATGGAAAAATTAACAGTTGACTTTACCAGTCTCCTTTATCTACGCTGTAGCAATCTAAACTGAACAAAACAAATTGGAATTTTAGCTTTAAAACCAAGCATTCTTTATATTAATTGTAGTGGGAATTTTACATCTCAAGCTTCACAGAATCCAAGTCATTCACCAAATATAATACATTAAAAAATTAACTTCCCATTATCCACATAGCTCATGGCCATGTTCAGGTACGCTGTTAGAACAATAAAAATTCAATAAAAACTACTTCTTCTCTGCATTCAACAAGAAGAATAATTCCTTTCAGCATTCAACATTGTGAATATATATAAGGGATTGAGAAGGGTGGAAATTATATAGTTCATAGTTTTTGAGAGATCAAATAATGAAGACCTCTGCAATTCAGAATCTGATTCTAAGAATCATAACCTTTGTGCTTCTCTTGATATCTTTAATTGTAATGGTAACAGTCAAGAAAACAGATGTAGTGACATCAACCAGTGAATACAACCAAGTTGAAGTCCTACAATATAGATTCGGGGACTGGGAGGCCTTCAGGCAAGCATTCTAAACAGTTATTTTCTTTTAAGTTGGTATTCTTAATTGGGTTTATCTGTTGAAGGATTTCATGTGTTGCAGATATGTTGTAGCTGCCAACGTGATAGGCTGTCTGTATTCCTTCATAAGGATTATTCTAGGGCTTGGTGGTACCATTGGAGCATTCTATTTCTACCTCAGCTTTATCTTTTGAAAGTAACTAGGATTTGATAGCCTCTTAATCTTTATATATACTCTTGGAAATAAACATGTTTTAAAATTGAACAAATTCTTTCACAATAAGAATTATATGTAAGAGAAGACATTTGAAGACATTTTTTCTATGATGAAACTTAGAGGATACATGTGTAGAATTTACAATGCTAAATTTATATATTTATATATATATATATATATATATATATATATATATATATATATATATATATATATATATATATATATATATATATATATATATATATATATCATGTGATGATAACCCTTGATGATGTGTATCTATGATATTAAGCCCTTTCAATTGATGGGGAAGATAGTAAAATTCCTAGGCAACCCTATGAAAATCCATTCCCTATTTAGAAGATATCCATATTAAAATATCCTAAGAGTTTTCCAAGTTTATGAAATGAATCAATAGTAGGATCCTAAGCAGAAGAATAATAAAAATGCATGGAAATAATCACCTTAAAGAAAATATAGAACGTTCTAGCGATAGAAAGAGATTCTTGCTAATTAAATAATGTAGTTTCTTCTCAAAATGAGTAAGAATAGATTTCCAAAGAGATGAAGGTGAAGACAAAAAATAAAAAGGTATGTGAACTAATTTTTATATATCAATTTATTTCTAACTAAAAATATTAAGGTGGAAAGGATTAAGAAGGGAAAAAAATACAAATATCAAGTCTTGCAGCAATATATGTTCAAATTAGAGACAAGAGAAAGGATATCAACATACGACAATGCATGGTTAATGTTTCCATTTCAATTCAAAAATGTTAGAAAAGAGTCGTTAAAAAATGGCTATTAACAAATTGCTAGTTGGTATTGTGAAGAGAGATACTTTTAACATATTTTTGTGAAATATAATTAGATAGTAGAGAGACAAACCCTTCTATAATTGAAACATAAATAGTAGGAATAAGAAAGAAACCCTAAAGGACATAAAAGAAGAAGAGTACCTACCATTTTTGTTAAAGTAGGTTGAGAAATTTTTAAAAAAAAATTAATCTAGAGTAAAGAAATATTGAACCAAACCCAAAATCCTAGAGAATAGAAGGAATGGAAGGCCACTCTATGATTTTGTAGGATTTGGTCAATTCAGTTTTGAAGATAATTTCTTTCTATTAAGATTGGAAAGTCATTTCATACCTTTACAAGTTGTATTAATATTGTCAAGGATATAATTTCTCTTAATAAAATAAATAGTTTTGAGTCAATTAATAAGAGAGGTCATATAATGAAAATAAGGAAAGGGAATTAACAAATATTTAGTAAGAAACAATCAACAATATAGTGAGTTCTAATAATTCCAAATATATTTTGTGTCACTAGACTTAGGTATGAACTTAATATTTCCTTGGATAATCATGTCTCATATAGGTTAGGAATTATATACTTCCACGTAGACATAAAAAGGTTTGGACAAATAGTATTCTATAAATCCATAGAAAAATAAAAGAGGATTCCATCACAACTTAGAGCTTCATCATTAGAAGTCATAATTTTTATTTTAATGAATACATTCTTGGGTGAGAATTTACTCACAAGAAAACCCATTAAAAGGTAGAGAGACATTGTCCTTTTTTAGAGAAAAATATCATGCTCAAGAGAAGGATATTAAGCTTCAAAGAATTTTAATAATGTTGAAAAAATGATTAATGCTAAAAATATCTAAAAAGGAGTGATCCCACAATAATGGGTTACACTTTTTGGCCAAACTTGACATTGAAATGAACATTTTGAACTAAATTTTCACTTTCGAAAACCTATAGCTACTAAACTGTGAGAAATTTGAAGATAATCCAAATTAGTGATTTTTTACATTTTGTCTTTAGATTCTAAATATATATTTTAAAAATTTATGGAATCAAAATTGCATTTCTTTTTCCATCTCCTTCAATAACTAGCTTTTAATAGTAAACAACATTTCCAAAGAGTGATGTTTACTATGTAACACATAACTTTTTTTATATGAAGGATATAACTTTATTTTTTTTGAATTTAGATTTGTAAATATGATATCTAGCTCCTTTATTTGGTTTCATAGTTTTTATTGAATATTTTTTTCATAATTAAGTTTTGAAGTCAAACCAATTAAAATTTAAACATAAGTTTAATGTATAACACAATTTTTTTTTATGTATCCAAATTCAGTTGGGTATGTGCAGGATCATCATGGAAAAAACAGGCCCTTAAGTGGTAAAAAATTCAGAAAAATCATAGTTAGGCAACTTGATGTAAAAATTTGAATAAATTATCTATATTATTTCAAAAATATGTAAGAATAGAATATGTAGCAAATTGAATGTAGTTTCTAAACTACTAAGGTTTTTTTTTTTTTAAATCTATTTGGTGAAAATTTGAAATTTCAATGTAGTAGTACTTAAATTTTAGGGAAAAAATAAGAAGTAGGTACATCTGTCTGGCCACTCTAACCACAATAAAATGATAATTTTTTTTTATAATATTTTAGATATAAGTAGAGGACTCATGTCCCGATGTGATGCATATTTTTTTGTAATTTTTTTCCAAGTAAATGATTAATTATGAATTTTTTATTACAACTTTTAAAAAATATAAAAACTCTCATGTCTGACCACCTTAACTTGGTCAAAACTTCATGAAATTCATTTTTTCTTTTTTAATCCTGTAGTATGCAAACCATAAAATGTGACGCATGTTTTGGATTCAAAAAATGTGATACTGTTTGAAAGCTATAGATATTTTTCAATCAGCCTATCAATCAGAACTTTAGTCGTAATTCGAATAGAAAATGAATAATAATTACTTATTAAATTCAAACTAATGCATAATTTATATTGGTGGTGTTAGCTTTCAAAAACATAGATAAGGATACCTCAAGAGGTTGCCAATCTCTTGGTACATTTTAGGGTAATAGACAAGGTTGAATGGCTTAGACCTTCTACTCTTCAGGTGTTGCTAGACCTAGGCAGGTGTACCTATATGAGTGAGGTAGACTTGACTTGCTTGTTTCTCTTGAAATTTTTTCCCATGATGGAAAGTGGAAATGGACAAATGAAATCAAATTTGGTATAAATTGTATAGCAATATTTCAAAACTAAATCCTAATATGTTCAGTTAACAGATGTAAAAATATGAATAAAACTAAATGATGAAAGTATAGAGACCAGTGCCTTATGGGGTATTCAGAGTCAAAAGGAATCTAAAATAAGTACTTCTTTCTAGCAAGTATTCAAGTTGTTCAGCATATAATTTAGTTTATAACTTGTATAAACATGCAAGGTTATGATTACCAAGTTCTTCTTAATGATCCAACTAACATTCACTAATTACTATGATCAACTTAAAGGATTTAATCTTTACTTGAAAGAACCAATCAATTGATCATATAGATATAGCAAATTTGCACTGAGAAATTGGATATAAACTTGTTACACCAATTTAAATAACCAAAAAAACACCAAATTTAGAGACAACTTCAATAATGCTCTCAATGAACACAATAAACAACTGATACCAGAAATGACTGCACCATATTAAATGATTTCCATTGATAACTCCATAATTTCAAACATGCATCATAGTCTCATATTTGTGAAACATTGTATTCTACTATATTTTTCCTATCCTATTTTCTATCCTATCACTTGTTTATTTCATTTCCGAAAATGAAATTTTAAAAATCAAATACACAAAAGGACGCATCCTTTCAGAAATGACATATGTTTACATAACAAATAGATTAAAAGGTGATTAAGCTTTGTTTAGCCACAAATGAATCTTAGTTAGATGATCCAAATAATCTTGGCACTCATGTGTATCCACATCTCGAATTGCGTTCCGGATTGAAATCTCCATCCTTATCATCTTTTCATTCTACTTGCTTGCCTCATCCAATGTCGTGCTTTCAGCAGTAGTGACCCTCAGGATTTCGTGCAACGTCGACTCATTCTCACTTTTCCATCTGGCAGCTTCTTTTAGTTTTCCTCTATCATCAGAGAGTGCAGCCGATGTTTTCATAGCAGCATCTATCAATCCCTGTGCATCCCCCTACAATTCATCATGGAAGTTTCGATGCCTATTTTTAAAATGATTTGCATTTTCAATTGCTACACTATTAGCAATGTCTCTCTGGCTCACTTCTTGAAACTTCTCCATAATTCTTTCATTCATCCTTTCATGCTCTTTCAATGCAACAAGTGTATGATAATACTTTCCCCAGAGCTTACTCAACCAAGATGTTAAACCATCCTGCCTCTTCTTGATTATTGCCACAAGTACATCATATTTTCCTTGGGAGTAAGCACTTGATCCTTCCCAATGATCCTTTGACTGAGAACTCTCTCCCTGAGTAAGCATCCTAGGCGTCTTCACAGTAACACCTACTAAATCCTTTAATCTATCATTTTCTCTCAACATCCTTTCGTTATTTAGCTTGTACATTTCCCTTTCTTTTATCAATATCTGAATTTGTGCTTTGTTTAATTTTTCAATAATCCAATTTCTGTAGTAGCCACATGATCAGCTTCTCCAACCTTTAGATTCATGACATGGCAAAATGCCTTTTCAATATCAATAACTTCTGACTTCCTGTGGGGTGGGTACAAGGCCCAAATCATCAATGATCCTTCATCAGTATTATACTTGGATCCTGCATACACCTCTATTATTTTTTCTTTGTCAAGCTTCTGTGTAGCATTACTGTCCTTCAAGAAACTATCAAAGACAAGTGTAGAATTAAGATCAAGCTCGGGAAAGATCATGACACCAACTTTCTCTAATATTTTCCTTTCAGTGAGACTCTCCCCGAAGTACTTCATCGGTGTAACTTTCACTTTCGGCGGAACTCACGCCAATGACCTCCTCTCTTTCCGCTGCATATTTCTATCGGTGTGACATTTGAGTCGACAAGACAACGTGACTTCCTCTTGATAGCTTTCTGATGGAATCCCTTTGTGCCTTATCGGCAAGACCCGATGCTTTCGGTAAGACATCATTTCAATAACCTTTTGTTTGGCCAATACATCACTCCATGCACTAGTCAGTGAGACATATATGAGTTCGTTATGACTCATTATGATAACAACTCTCTTGCTAATATGACCTTTCTGTCATCAAAACAATAAATGTGTCATGCTAATAGTCTGCAACAAGTATACATTAGTGAAAAAATATCATAGGTTGGGGAGACCTTCATTCTGTCTTGCTGATATGGGTAATATAATGAAACATCAAGGACTAGATGGATTCAAATGGATCATATGACAAAATACGAGCAAGATGTTATGAGGAGGGAATTTTATGCTTATGATGAGGACTTATTTTGGAAACTCATGAACGCAATTGACTATAATTTTTTTCAAAATTTCACAGTTCTAACAGGTGGAAAGCTGAGAATCTCCTTTAAAAACCCTTAATTTGTTTCATCAATTTTGGGTAAAAAAAAATTCGTTAGCTACATACCCATCATATTGCCACTTTTTGGCCCATCATGATCCTACACATACCCAGTTTTTGTTTGTTGGATTTGTTGGAACCAAAAATGTAACCCCTAAATTTTCACAAGTCAGCCATCCCAGTATTATTATTCAATTTTCTGCTATCAACACTATTCCTCAAAACCATCATTCTTTCCTAATAATCCTAACATCACCATAATAATACCTTTCATAAATCCATCTACTAAAATATCATTCAAAAATTTCCTCCCCTATAGTCACCATCTTAATACATAAATTCCCTAAGTCTAACACCAAATACACATTTTACTCAAACAATGCCATTTTGAGGAAAGTTGCACTACAATCTCTCAGATAAGTTGATAAAACAAGCCAACACACTTTGAAGTAAAATATCCTAAAGTCTCTCCTATAGCCCAAAAAGCGATATTTCTAAGAGACTTAGAAATTTCAGAGTGAAAATTCATCTTGTCTCTCCAACAAACCACATCACATAGAAATGTTGATATTTTAAGGATGTTAAATTATTTTGGCATTCAGGAAATAGAAAAACATCTCTCAGATAGAAATGATCATTATTGACTAACTGACAAATAGTTGTTAAAACCAAGGCAAGGCAAACATGATACAATTTAGAAGAGACAAAAAGTTATCGAGCTGAGTAGTGTGAAAGTCTCTTCAATGCTCCAAAAATATTCAAAAGTAAAATTTTGGAGAGATGGGCTTACATTGAGAAGACATTGAGAAAATTCTCTTCAATCACTCCGCTAGTGGAAAAATAATGTGGAAAAGTAACACTTAAGAGATCATTTCAAGGAGACTATGCGATATCAAAGAGAAGTAATAGCATGTCTCCTTGAAACTTTGAAATAAGGCATAAAGAGATATCAAAGAGAGGAGCTTATCTATTAGGGAGACATGAATGAAAGTCTCTCTAAAACTTTTATAACCAAAGAAGAGATAACTTTAGAAGTGATTTTTTCATATCAAAGGGAGATGGTTGCAAGTCTCCTCAAAAATATGATAATGAAGAAAGAATGTAAGAAAGTGGTGAAACTCAAGATAAATTTTTTGGAAAGATTGTCTGATGTCAAAGAGAAATAATCACATGTCCTTTTGAAAATCTTAAAATAAATGGGGATACAAATATGTCGAAGGGAGAGCATGATATTGGTGAGAATATAGGATAAGTCTTTTTGACACAACAAAAAGTATTTCTCACCTAGCTAACATGACTAGTGTGGATTTTGAAGAGACAACTAACATTAATGCCACTATCAATCAACAAGTTAGTGTGAGTGACATTTATGAACCAGGATTGATAGAAGTGTAGCAAATATTGAATATATATCACTCGTAAGATCTCTAAATCTAAATAAATTGGAGCTCAGGGTTGAGGAAGTGGTATTGAGTGATAGTGAGAAGTTTGGAGAAGGTGGCATTGGCCCATGTATCCTAGACTCAACTAAATATTTTATTGAATTTTTCCTAAATTATAGTAGAGCTAGGGTTGTAAAAAATGGAAGAAACACCAGAGAGACCAAAAAAAATAGACAAAAAACTGAGGTGAGACCATTGAACTAAGATTTAATTGAGCAATGTATTGGTTCTGGTCCAAATTCTAGATGAGTATCCAACTAAACCCTTCAGTTGAAAATTTGGAAGATAGACATAGAACTTAGGAGATGTATGGACTCCACAACGAGGGCACAACTTATTTATATACCATTACAAAAAGAAATATAGGAACAGACTTGTGTCAAACCCATGGAATATGAACTTGGGAAATTTTGTAGTACTGAATGTATTTTTTAGTGTGGAGTTAATCAAAGTGCTAGCAAAAATGTATAACCCTAAGACAAGGTCAATTCATTCATGTGATGGGTTGTAGTTTATGCTCATCACTAGATATTATATTTCCATGGTTTTTCAATTGGATATATCTAAGAAGATGCCACTAAGAATCAGATATATTTTAGAAGAATACCATACCATAGATACAAGTTATAAAAGGTAGAAATTACTCTTGCATTGACCTTGGGATGCAAGAAATCAACTTAGAATATTTTCCAAAAATGAATGACCTCCACTTTCTATGGATTTGTTTGAGGAATACTATCAATATACATATTACTCCACTAGTCAAGTATTGGGAATTGATGCTCCTCCCGAGATGGCCATAGCCCGTATGGTTCTAGTGATAGATGTTCAAAGCTAGGATGATAGGTCATTTGACTATGAAAAATACTTATTAGAGGTTATAAACTCTTCACTTACTACCATAAAAAACAACAGTGATTCAATTAACTTCAAACAATACTCCTTACTTATGTATATGATCTTGCATGAGGGACAAGCAATGGGGATGTGGGGAGAAGAACTAAGAGTCAAAGACTTGGATGATGATGAGAACATAAGGCCAGTGCAAATGTGGACCTCAATATAGGATAGTAGATGTGGGAGATCCCATTATTTGTACATTGAAGAATACTTCGTGAAGCCCCTATACAAATTGTTTGTTCACCATTGTGATTATAATTTGTCTCCTAAAATATAGAGATTTCTCTAGCCTAAAGAGAAAATCCCCATAGGAAAAATTAAATGCAATTCCAAAGATATTGGTATGCATATGAGGATTTTACTATGATAAGAGTATATGGGTTTAAGGATGTACCATTCCTCTTGCCAAAAACAATTCCAGAAAAAGTTTCATATCTTGAGATAATAAGGAAATTAGTTTACTTTGATTATATGCATCTTGAGTGTTAGGGAATAAAATCTCTCATGCCTTCCACTCTATGTTTTGGTGATTTCACTATCATTTCTAACAAGGGATATGATTCAGTTGGTAGAAAAATAGACTACTACAACATGCTACTAGGAAATAAGAGGGAAAGTATGACCCTTAACATTTCATTCATAATGCCAAGATGACACAAAAGTTAAGAATATATGAGAATTTTTTTTTGTAGATGATGTGATTAGGAACTACAATGAAACTTAGGCAATGATGAGAAAGGCTACATACAATAGGATAGAGATAGAAAAAGTATGGAGGAAATGCCATGACTCATTATACACAATTTCCTTTCATGAAATACAATATCCCATGGAAAGAGTGGAGTAGTTGATCTTACATGAAGAATAATTGATTAAAGATGTACCCCTCAGCTTTTGGAAAGAGGAGAGATGCTCATTCTAGGAGGAAAGTTGAAACATAAAGCCCAAGTTGAGTCACTCATCACCACAACCCACTCCTGATATTAGCTTTTCAGTTGACACCCCTATTATAGTTCAAGATGACATTGATTAAGAGGATGAAGTTACAGAAATTACTCTCCTACCATAGGGTAAGTGCATGGATCTGTGACACAATTTTGGTGCCAAATTGAAAAAAAAATTGTAACAAGCCATATTGCACTCGCCAAATTTGGAGAGTGCCAAATTTGGAAAGCGGAAAATTTGGTGCTCACCAAATGTAATTCATGACTTTTGGAATGCCTTTTCTAAGCTCTTTCATTTTCTCTTTCTTTTCCAAGGACATCATATACATGAAATAAACATTTAAGTATAAGTTGACATTTACATATGGACATTTAATTTCTTATACTTTAAGTTATATTTCATGTATATAGGTAGGATTTTTTAGAGTGATTTCAAATCTCTAGGAGTT
>VDFB02386542.1:0-16753 GCA_007258455.2 Sequoia sempervirens | reverse complement strand
GCGTTCTTGACTTCGAGACCTTTCCAACGGTTCAAACAGTTCACGAATCGGAGTCCTGGATCAAAAGTTATGACCCCACAAAGTTGGCGCACTTTCTAGAAGATGCCATTGCAAATGCTCTTTTGAATTTGAACTTCATGTTGTAAATTTTCGGCGCCAAACTGCCTAAACTCAAATTGAATGTTGTTTTGGCTCCAAACAAATGAGGAGCTCTATTTATGGGTGGGTTTTCTAATTTTTGGGTAACTTTTTGGGGACAAGCTTGCATATTGCGAAAGGGTTATTCTGTAGCTTTCTGTAGCTTGCATGTGTTGTAGAACTTGGGGATTTGAGATCCTCTACATATAAGAAGTTCCATTTTCTAAATAATTAAATTATTCTCTAGTTTGTGGTTTATTTTCTGTGTCTCGGGTTTGCGCCCTCATCATTTTTGTTTTTTACCACTTTAGACTCTTAAGGGAAATCATCGGTCTAATGTAGCTCAGAGTGATTCAATGTATTTGGGTGAAAAAAAAGACCATCCCTAGAATAAACATACCCATCCGGATGTGTTGGAACAGTCTGCTTGGTCATATGAGTTGCTGAATGAAAGTTGCACCACTTTGCAACTTTACGTTACTTGCATCTGACAACTTTTCCCTCAACTAAAAACTTGTCACTACAGGAAAACGTCTCCAAGATAGAAAAAAAATGAGAGGTTATTGTAGATGGGCCAAACATAATCCCATAGCCTCAAACGAAGATTTTGTAAACACCACGGTTTCTAAGAAATATCCCTTCAAAGATTGCTACCTTTTAGCACTTTGGACTCTTAAGGGAAATCGTCAGTCCAATGTAGTTCAGAGTGATTCGACGTATTTGGGTGCAAAAGAGGACCATCCTTAGCATAAATCTACCCATCCAGATGTGTTGGAACAATTCGTTTGGTTGTACGAGTTGCTGAATGAAAGTTGCACCACTTTGCAACTTTACACTGCTTGCATCTGACAACTTTTCCCTCAACTGAAAACTTCCCACCACGGGAAAATGCCTCTGAGATAGCAATAACTAAGAGAGGTTATTGTAGATGGGACAAACATGATCCCATAGCCTCAAACAGAGATACTATAAACATCACAATTTTTGAGAAATATCCCTTCAAAGATTGCTGCCTTTTAGCACTTTAGACTCTAAAGGGAAATCGTTGATCCAATGTAGCTCAGAGTGATTTAGCACATTTGGGTGCAAAAGAGGACCATCCCTAGTGTAAACGTACCAATCTAGATTTTTTGGAACAATATGTTTGGTCGTACAAGTTGCTGAATGAAACTCACACAATAAGAATACCACATTTTTTTGGGTGCATTTTTTGAGTTTTTTCACTATTTTTCAAAATTGTTTGCTGTTGTATGGACTTTACAGACCCAATCATGCTCTGAAATATTTAGAGGTTGAATTTTTATGAGTTTATTTGATCTGAACTTGGTTTGGAGTTCTAATATTCTATTTTGTAAGAGAAATTCAAAAAAATATAGTGTATACTCTGTTTTTCCTTTTGTGAAGGGTTTAAAAGAAAAATAATGAGTTTTTGACCAATCCACCCACTATTTTCTCCTGTAACTCAGTGGATTGGTGAAAAATTTAGTATTCTAGATTTATCAATGCATTTTATATTAGAATAAAGCATTCTTGTGGTGATTGTGTGATGCCCTAGGGATGGAAATGCAAATTTTCCCTTGAAAAGTGATGGTTTTGAAGTGCTTTTCAATGAAATGTTGATGAAGTTGAGTTTTTAATAATTTAAAATGTCAAGGAGGACCCTATGAAAGGTTTTTAGACTATTTATTTTTTTATTCAAGCTTGGGAATGAAGATTTTGACAAAACCCTTATTTTTGCATAAGAAAAGGAGGTTTTTTGAGTTGAGAATGTTTCTTATCATACAGGTGCAAACTAGTGGTGGATTCTATGGTTTTGGGCTATTTAATTTGCTTCCCCAATTTTTCAAGGTGATTGGATAAGTTTGAAGGGTACTCCTTTGTTAAATTGACCTCTTTTCCTTGATTTTCCCATGGTGAGTGTATTGGAAGTCTAAACTACTCCAAAGTAGTTATATTTGATCTTGAAGTATGTTCTGTAGGTCCTTAATGGGTGTCTAAATCAATCATTTAATTAACAATTCTTTTGGGAAAGTTGGGTGAAAAGTCCCTTGACGTTGTTTGGCACTACTGGTAGAAAGAATGTACTTGACAAGTGGAATTGTGAAGTTCTTTTGAATTTGTTTTGGATTTTGGGTTGATCATCTTGTATTTTTCATTTGAAGTTGATCTCCAACCTGGGTCTACATCATTTATGACACAACTCAAGATTGTTTGGGGTGTTCTTGTGAAGATCAAGTGTTTAAAGGGCACTCACTTTGTGAAAGAGGGCTAATTCACTAGCCTAGGACAAGGGTATGTTATTGGTTCTCAAATTTGGTCCAAAGGAGTCAAGGGTAGTTTTCACATATGTTATCACCCCCACTCTGCATCAATCCATAGCTTGTTTGAAAGCACTTGTTTTAGGCTTTTATCCATAACAACAAACAAGTGAACTATTTGATAAAAAGCTTTGGTACACATGTATGAAAAATGTGGTAGCATAGAAAAGGTAGTGAACTATTTGAAAAAATTCCTCAAAGAAATGCGGTCTCATAAAATTCCATGACAAGCAAATGCAATTGACAACTGCTCCTAGTTATTAGTTATGTAATTTGAAGTAATTGCATAACTGCTTAGGTTGACTTTGTAAAAACTATATTGTAACTAAAATTTTTTCATCTATCAGCATCTAGTTGTTAGTTATGCAATGTGAGGTAATGCTTTGAGTTTGAAAGATGTGCAATGCAATGTAATCAGTGATATAAATATAAGCTACATAATACAACCATTCTTTTTTATGCTATTGCACATTGATATTTAACCATTGCTCACTTGATTAAATTTTCAAAGAGTTTAATCATGCACATGAGGAAGAAATTAAATTTTGATTTTCAACTTCTATATATCAAATTATCCAATAATCTTGAGTGTATCTCCATATACAAAAATGGCATCAGTGCCAACTCAAACAATTTTTTACAAAATGTGGCATATGCCATCTCGATTCTATTCAAAATTTACATGCCAAAATGTCTATCTCATCCTAAACTACTAGTGGATCATCAAAATGGAGCCTCTTTGAAGCACTCGTTGGCTCTGAAGGTAGCTACACAAGAAAATTCAAACCACAATTGAGATTAGTTAGACTATATGATTTAACATTGAATAATTAACATCAAAATCAATATACATTGAATTATAATTGAACTTTAAAATTGAAATCTTGATTACCTGAAATATCCATCTCTTCAAAGGGTTAGGAGTCCTAGAATATTCCCCTCTCAAAGAACCGACCAAATCAACTTTTGTAATGTTAATCTATATATGTGAAAAAAAACATAAAATTGATCCAAGTTAGCCAAGCACAAAATAAAATAAACACATACCTCTTTAGGCTAATATTTTTCTTTATCTCCTTTAGGTGTTTTGACACCTCCTCCTTGAGGTGTTTCAACACCTACTCCTTCAAGTGTTCCAATACCTACTCCTTCAGGCGTTGTGGCAATTGTCAACAATGATGTATAGCTCATAACTACCTATACATAAAAATGACAAGTACATATGAAACTACCAATCTATGTTGATGTATGTATAATCAATAGAAGATCTTAAAAATCTTAATTCAATCAAATTTGAGTTCAATTACCTTCCCCTTCTCTAACATTGCACTTCCATAATCTGGACAAGGATGAACCTCACTCCTACTAGGTATTTCCTACAAGAGGACAATAAGATAAACATATAAGTTATTATATAATTTCATTAATGACAATTTAAATGACAAGCAAGTATATAATAAAAAAATGTAAACAAGTGAGTGTGAAAATATATATTGTGTGTATGTCGAGGCCAAATGAAATGGCCCTAAGGGTGCTATCAGTCACCTGTGTGAGCTCCTCAGACATCAACTGTTAAATAGACCATGTAAATAATTATTAGTACTTTACACTATCTCTTATTAATATTCATTTAAAAACAAATGCAAGTTATGAATTTACAACTTAAATCTTACTTGTGTCACTATTCCAACGTCCCCCTCTCTAGCAGGAGAGGACTCTATAAGGTGCACTCCACTCCCTTGCATCTGATCTATAATGTCCACATCATGGAGGTCATAATCAAAAGTGTCAAAGGGATACTCGGCGGGCTGTACAAGAGGATCCAAGCATATCTGGTGGCACATAGAGCAAGTATGTAGCACAAAAATATGTGGACCTGATGAGGATGATGTAGCAACACTTGAGCCATCACCAACATCACCAGAATGTGGGTGAGCTACTGTAGAAGCATGCGAAACCAAAAGACCACTCAAAGAGTGAATAGCCTGGATAGTTTGTGTGGATGCATCCTGCATAATATCTGGATGATATACTAGAGGTGGCGGAGGAAGGGGAGGAGGGGGAACATATGGGTGCAGAACTACTCTAACTGCTCCTGGTCTATCTTGGGGAATACCTCCACCAACACCCTAGAAGGGTTTAATGTCAAAGTAATTGACATGATGTCCTAACACAAACTCAAAATATAATTTTTTAATAAATTAAAATGGTATATCACAATTTTTGTTCGGTGGTTTATCAAAAACCATACACCAATGATCCCAAAAGTTATCTGCAATGTCCCTATGCATGCACCATTTTATAGAAATTTTTGGTTTATTAACATTAACTGGTAAACCAGTGCATGGGTTAACAAATAAAGAGTCTATTTGGGCTTTGGTTATTTCAAGATCTTTCACATCATCATAAGACATTCCACATGTGTAATATTTCCTCATGTCTTCTCACCATGAATGAAAGGCATTATGTTGGGTGGAGAGGGTTTCTATATTTTTAATTATTTCCTTCAATGTGTTTGACATCTTAGATAATCAAGGGATTCTCATATAAACATCATAAATTCCCCTCAATTGCTGCAATTTTTCACCAATTAAGTCTTCAATTGATGGTTGCAGAGGTGGTGGAGCGTTTGGCATTTGTGCATTTTCATTTTCAGCTAGTGGATCATTTGGAATTTATGCATTTTCATTCTCAACTGGTGGATCATTTGGAATTTGTGCATTTTCATTCTCAATAGCCATAATGCCTGATTAAAGTTAAAACTAATTAATCTAATTGAAATTAGACAATATAAATGAAAATATTGTAAAAATACCCTAGTTTTTTAAAAAAATCCAAAAAAATCCCTACTTTTTAACAAAAATCTATAAGATTCTCTAATTTTTAATACAAATACATAAAAAAACTATTTTTGAATAAAAATCCATAAAAAACATTCACCTTTAATCAAAATCCATTCTAAACTCAAGTTTTTCATAAAAAATCAATCAAAAACCCTATTTTGAAAAAAAATCCATAAAAAACTAACTAAAATTCTACAAATCTAATTCAAAATTCAATCAAAGCAAAGAAAAATCCAAAATCTAACCTTTCAAAATAGATATCGGCTATAGATCGGATATCTATTATGATAAAAACCTCCTCACTATGCGCCCGTAGCCTGCCTATGAAAGTGTAAAATGATTTCAATAGGCTTGAAATATATATATATATATATATATATATATATATATATATATATATATATATATATATATATATATGTATATATATATATATATATTTGCCTCAAATTGGATATCCGATTTGGATCAGATAACCGATATGGAAATCTTGGTTTGGGCATTGCTTTGGAGCAATGTACTGACACCCAACCCACAAAAAAGTCAACTCGGCATTTTCACATTTTTGGGTCGATGAAAAATGTAATTTTTTCCCCATTGCTACTTTTTGGCCCATCATGATCTTTCACATACCCTTATGTTAGTAATTTTCATATTTGTCCATCATTTGGTCATGTTGGTGATTATGCACAATTAGTGAGCCTTGATTTGCAAATATCCATGGATCATAAAGTAGCCATACCTGTAGATACTTTGAGACAGTTGGTAAAGAAGTGTCAAAAGTTTGATAATCCTCAATCATTTCACACCCCAAAGTGCAAGAGTCCAAGAGTTCATAAGCCTGGGTTTAGCCCGGAATGGAATGTTGTGTTTGAAATAGGACTTAGAGAGATGGATGAAAGAAACCAAATGTTTCAACAAGCCCAGTCAAGAGACAATAATACTGTGTCTACTTGCCAAGTTGCTGCACCTTTTGTCAATTCCTTTGATCCATTGTATGTTCAATTAGATTTGTCATGGGTTGATTACAAAACTGAAGTAATGTCAGCTCAAGTTTATAAGGAGATTCCTAGATTTAATGGATACAATATTTGTGAAGGAGATGCACATGTTAAAAAAATTTCTAGCTTCATGGAGAAACATTCATTTGAATATTAGGATATGTGGATGAGATTCTTTGTTAGATCCATTGAAGCAAGAGCTCGAGATTGGTATCTAAGTTTTCCTGAGAAGTCATTTCCTTGCTAGGATAAATTAGTGAATTCCTACAAAGAAGAATTTGTAAGAGAGCCCCTTGACCTTGTCATGGGGTTAAAGTAGATTAAGAAGCAAAATGAAAAGCCAAGCATTGAATTTAGTCATAGATTTGCTGCTGCCTTGTCACAAATCCTAGAGAATTTCAGACCTAGTACATCAAGTTGTATTCATATGTACTTTGAAGCCTATGAGAAAGGATCTAGTGCATTGTTGAAAGATTTTGAAATATTGAGTATGTAGATGGCTTATACATTTCTAGATGGTTTGGAGAAACAAAGGAATGAATATGTGCAAAGATTGTTGTCTTCAATTATGGGAAAACATGCTGATGAAATCATCAGCTATGTGAATGTGAATGATTAAAGCTCTTAAGACAAGTGCATAGTTGAGAAGGTAGAAGATAAGAAGAATGCATCATCAAGTGATGAGAACGTTGTATTTGAACAACTTATAGAAGAAATATACCTGGCTGAAAGTTGCAGCCATGATAATGAAAGACATGATGAGGGAAATAAAACATGTGAAGTTTCTTTGACCTCCTCTAAAGGTGCAAAAACAAAGAGCACATTTTCTATAGCAATTGAAGGCTGCAAGCATGAAGATAATTCCCTGGATGATTCCCTCAGTCTAAAACATGTTGATGAGACTTTCCCTTCAAGTAATGAATGTGCGGTTGTGAAGAAAAATGGGATTCCAAGTCTTCCAAGCCAAGAATATGATGAAGAATATCAATTGGATTTACTCTTTGAAGAAGAGATAAGTAATCAACAATGTTATGATATGATTGATCATGTCAAGTTCACAAATGAGTGTAGCTTTGACACAGGTCTTCATGATAAGACAAAAGAATTTTTTGACTTAGGGAATGCTCTTGAGGATGTCAGTGTACCAGCTGCAAGTGATAAAGTGAGTAATGAATTTCAGTTTGAAAGATCAACCACAAGCAGTTGCAAGGTAGAAACCATTGATGGTTTTCAGTTTGATAGAGAAGATATTTGTGTCTACCCTCAAGAGGATGAAAATGACAAACTTAATGAAGATAACCAATCTAATGTTGAAATGCAAAATGATGCGGATTGCTGTTATGATAGCCCAAAAGTAAGCAAGAATGAAGAAATAGACAACCTATTTTCTGTGATTGGTTGTGACCATGCTTCTAACAATGTTGTTGGCAATTCAATCTCATATGATTGGGGAAAACTAGTTTATGATCAGCCCATTGAGTTTTCAGATTTTGAAGATGATGACACCATGGGATATCCCTGTTTGCAATTAGATAATGCATCCAATTCCAGTGAATGTCAAGAAGAGGAAGTGGTTGAGAGAATAGATCAGAGCAATGATCTATTGAGCAGTGAACATATTTCAAACCTATTGACCACTTAATATTATAAATATACACATGTGAACAACTCTCAGTTGTTGTGTGCTACTCCTATTGACTTTGACAGTGATGATGATCTTCAAGATGTGAGGTATGATGCATGTGTCTTTGATCTTCCTTCCATTGATGAACCAAATGATTATGATGATGATAATGTGAATGAAGACAAGCAGTTATTTGATGGTAATGATGCATTGTATGATGAGTATGACATTGTGCATACTGATGCAAACTCAAAAATCTGTTTTGATGAGTTTGAAGCAGCAAATGACCATGAGATTTGTGCATCAAATGAGCCAAGTTTTGAAGATTTTAATGCAGATTTGGACAAGTCTTTGTTTGCTGATTTGAATGAGCCTAGTCATGAGTCTTTGAATGTGGATGTAATGTTGATTTCAATGAGAAATTAGATTATGCTTTTGAACCAAAATTGCTTGTTGTTGAGCAAGCTTGTGATACTGAAAATGTTGGCATGATATGTTCAGAAGATGACAACATGACTACAAATGATGATGAGTCAGAAATATCTAATGACTCTTAGTACCAACATGATGAAGACCAATTACAGAGTGTGCCAATAGATGAATCTATCTCTCTGCATACACTTGGAGATAGTTTGCATGATGAGAAAGATCTTTTGGTAAGTTCTTGTGATGGTTTCACTTTTGATATGCAAACTAGTAATTGGATTGAACTCAATTGTACTAGCCATATAGCAGAATGTGAGTGCTACTTTTGTCAGCTAGAAGAAGTTTTCACAAAGTGTGGCAATGTACAAAGCATTGAAGGATGTTTTTCTTAGCTTGAGAATGGTTTTCATGATGAAAATGATAGGTTGTTTCCACATGATGATCAATATTTTGAAAGTGTGCCTGAATTTAAAATGCATAATGATTGTGAATATGTTGATAATGTTGTGTGTGATTTCCTATTAGGAGGTACTAACATGTTTAATCAAGTGGATGGTTGTGATCAGTTGCCACTTGATACAAAATTAGAGAATGAAGAAAGTGGCAGTGATGGGGCCTATGTGATTTGGTTACTAGTTGATGAAAAAGCTAAGCAGAGAGCAAGTTTCCTCTTGCATGAAGGCAGCCTAATACTTGTGTTTGCATAAATGCAGTCACCTATGTTGTTGTGGTTTGACAGAGGCAAGCATTAGTTGAGGGAGATCAACTCTTTTTACAAAATTATGTTTGACAGAGGCAAGCATGAGTTGAAGGAGATCAACTCTTTTTACAGAATTGTGTTTGACAGAGGTAAATGTTGATTCCACTTTTTCATTTGGTGGCCTGGAGTCACCAAGTGAAGTTGAAAAAGAAGAATGAATAAAGGAGCAGTTTGACAACACCTAATGGATTCATAATTTGGTCTACTCCCCAGAGATCTAGCGTCTTTCTATGCCCACAAGGGGCATACATCCCTAGTCGAAGCCACTTATGGCACTCTCAAATTTTGCAAAATTGAGATGCCCATTTCAAAATTTTGCATATGCACTTTCAGGAGTGCACCTGAAGAATCTACCTGAGTGACCCACTTTGGAGGGTCTGTAATGAACTGGACCAAATTTTTTTTTTGATTTTCACAAATGATTACAATGCAACACGCACCCGTTAAGGTTAGCACAAACCGAAATGATGCGGAAAGTAACTCTAACCAGAATGTACACCAGGATCCCGATGTGGGAAAGTGTGAGCATTGGTCAGAGGATCTCAAAAGGAAATGCTAAACAAGAACTCTAACCAAGTGATGCACCGGCGAACGACGAGCATACGGTCAGAGGATCCCTATCTAATGCAATACAGAAAATTAGCTCAACACCAAGTATGTGCTACTCAGTCCATGATGGATAAGAGGCAACCATATGGCGGAGACTTAGGGAATTACAATGCAAAACAAGTAAATAGGCGGCAAGCCAGCCTCTTCCACTTATTCAGTGGGAATGTACAATAACTCAAATTGCAAGATAAAGATGAAGTGCTGATAGTACTACTAATAGCTTACAAGATATCATAAAGATCACTTAAATCATGAGTATTTCTAGATATTTCACTGCTGCAAATGTGTAGAATGTTTCCAATGGAAAAATACAACTTTCAATGCTTATGCACTCACCAAGAGACGATTCTCTCAGTTCTGATTTATCAGACCTGCACATCAAATGGGTGAAATCTGCAAACCAATCCTCACTCAATAGCTCATATCTCACTCAATACATGCTCAATTGACAAAATATCAAATGCAGATTGCTCTAGACACAAAGGCACCCAAAACAAGACCTCTAAACCTCACCAAACATCATTAAAACTTTCTGCACACATCCCAAGGCTGAAACAGAATGGTACGACCCTCTTAAAAGGGAAAACTTGCTAGATAAAATCCAAAACAGCAAAATAAAATCTGTAACTTTGCAAGGTGGGTCGCCCCAATGAGGAAAGATGATACATTGAATACCCAAAATGATATCTTTTTGTATTTTTGATTTATGAATGATAACAGCCTACAGCTATGCAACATCAACAACACTGAAACATGACAAAATGCTTGAATAACATCAACTAAATGAAAGTAACTCAACTACAATGCCAAAACAACCCAATTACAAGCTAACCTCTCAACTAGTTGCTATCTTTCAAGCAAGAAGATGAGCCAATGCTAGGAGGTGTGCTTTCCTTGAAGCGAGTGCCTGAATACAATCCAACAACATAACGGTGTAGTAGACAAAAGATCCCAAATGAAGAGTTGAGGCCTGATTATATAGACGAGAGAGAAACATCTAGAAGCTTCCAGAGGGCGCCCAAAACCCTAAATTCAAATTCACCTTTTCCCTCCAAAAGATGGCGTCCATTTTCACTTTTTGCTTATTTCACATTTTAAAATAAAGTCAAACCTTCATATAGGCATCCTTTTTCAAAAGCTTAATATTTGACTTTATAAAATATAACTTATCCCTCCATGGCGCCTAGACCCTTTAAGTCCCTCTTTTTAAAACAACTTAAGTTGTGCTTGCTATGCAAAAGGGTCATATAATATTAAAATATAATATTATAAGGAAAAATACTTATCTCTCCAAGAATAATGCGCCCAAGGCCAAAACTGAAGTGCTAGCTGAAACAACCGAAGAAGAAGACCAACTGAACTGAACCCAAACTGTCCACTGCCAAAAATAGAATTTACTAAAAATAGTAAATTCGCGAAGTTGTCCGGAATGCCAAACTGAACACACCACTGCGAAGCTCTCTGAAAACCCAGAAAGAATCTGCAATCAGAATCCCAAACTCCAAGTAGCAACCTCCTCAAAACTAGGAAACCCTAATTTCACCATCCGCATAGCCTACAGGTCTCCGGAATAGGCCAACGGTCAACAAAAACGATCACTGCTGAGAAGGGGACATTACAGTCCGCCCTCCCCAAGATTGCTTGCCCTCAAGCAATCGCAAGTTTGGATGCTGTAGAATCTCCTCATCCTCCCAAGTAGCATCCTCCAATGGTAAATTCTTCCACTTTACCAAATACTCTTTGATTTTTCTCCTCCTCAAGGAATGCTCTCTAAAATCAATAATCTATTCTGGAACCAAAGTCAACTGCCCTTCTTCATCCAAAGGAGGTAACTGTGCTGAAGCCACAACGTTGTGTCCAAGTGCCTTTTTGAGGTGAGACACATGGAAGAGATTGTGGACCTTACTACTCGAAGGTAGTTCCAACTCATAAGCCACCGCTCCAACCTTCCTAACAACTTTGAATGGTCCATAGAAGTGTGGTTTCAGCTTCTCAGCTCCACTCTTCTTAAGTGTGGACTGTCTATAGGGATAAAGCTAAAGATATACCATATCACCAACCTTAAATGAGCGCTCAACACGCTGCTAATCAGTGTACATCTTTTGCTGATTTTGTGCCATTTGAAGGTTCTCCTTCAAGGATTTCAAAACATCTTGGCTCTGCTGCAACCAATCCTTGGCTTGGGGAGCTTTGCTATCGCCAAACACCAAATCAGAAAAGCTTGGAGCCTCATAACCATAGAGGGCCATGAATGGAGACATCTTTATTGACATGTGGAAAGATGAATTGTAACAATATTCTCCCAAGTGGAGCCATTTTACCCATGCTCTTTGCTGTTCTGAGACATAATTCTTGAGATAGCCCTCCAACCATTTGTTCACAATCTCCATTTGACCATCTATTTGTGGGTGATAGCTAGTGCTTGGAGTAAGCACTATACCACTCATCCTAAAAATTTCCTGCCAAAAGGTGCTTAGGAACTTGCTGTCCCTATCACTCACAATATTTTTAGGCAACCCATGCAATCTAAACACCTCATGGAAGAACAAATCTGCAACTTGAGCTGCTGTAAATGTGCTAGTGATGGCAAAGAAATGAGCGAATTTGGTCAATCTATCCACTACAACATAAATACAGTCTTTGCCTTGGGCCCTAGGCAACCCGGTGATGAAATCCATAGAGATACTTTCCCATTTTTGATTTGGAATGGGAAGTGGCTGCAGTAGACCATCTAGAAGAGAGTGCTCATTTTTATTCATTTGACAAGTGCTACACTCCTTGATGTAATGCTGAACATCATCCTTCAATCCCTTCCAAGAGAACCTCTCTCGAATCTGCCTATATGTCTTGAAGTAACCTTGATGACCAGCAAGTGGAATGTCATGAAAAGTCATCAAAATCTTCTTCTTAAGTTTAGAATCAGCCACCAAGAAGATCCTTCCCTTGTAGTGTATCAACCCATCAACTACCTTGTACCTTTCATCATGCAAAGTACCTTCAATAACGCTGGTTGCAAACTAATTTTTGGCATAATCAGCAAGCAACAACTCCTTCCAATCAGCATTAAGCTCACACAATGAACTCAAGTGAGGCCTTCTAGACAAAGCATCAGCCACAATGTTATTCTTCCCTTTGACATACTCAATGTCAAAATCGTAAGCTTGTAGCTTACTCACCCACTTCTGCTATCTCTCATTCAAGTCCTTATGATGCATAAAGTGCTTGAGACTGTTGTGATCAGTCTTGACCATAAATTTACTTCCCACCAGATATTGTCTGAACTTAGCTAATGCATGCATGATTGCAAGCATTTCTTTGTCATAGATAGAATAGGTCCTTTCAACCCCTCTTAATTTTCTGCTTTCAAATACAATTGGATGCTTCTCTTGCATCAAAATAGCCCCAATACCTTCCCCTGATGCATCACACTGTAACTCAAAGGGTTTGGAGAAATCTGGTATGGCCAATACAGGACAAGAACTCATGATTTTCTTGAACTTATCAAACACACTCTGAGCTTTTTCTGACCACATGAAAGCCCCCTTTTTAGTGAGGTCAGTAAGAGGAGCAGCACTTTGAGAATACCCCTTTACAAACCTTTTGTAGAAGCCACAAAGACCCAAGAATCCCTTCAAATGAGTCAAATTTTCTGGAGGTGGCCAATCTACTATAGCCTTGATCTTTTCTAGATCAACCTTCACCCCTTCAGCACTGATTATATGGCCAAGGTAGAGCAGCTCCTTCATTCCAAATTCACATTTGGACTCTTTTGCAAACAAAATTTTTGATTCAAGAATGCTAAGCACTTCCTCCAAGTGCTTGAGGTGTTCTTCCCATGTTTTGCTGAAGATGAGAATATCATCAAAGAAAATTAACACAAATTTCCTCAACTGCTTCTAGAAGACTTTGTTCATGCAGGACTGGAAAGTGGCTGGAGCATTAGTCAAGCCAAAGGGCATGACTAGGAACTCAAAATGACCATAGTGGCATCTGAATGTCATCTTCTCAACATCTAAGCCCCTCATCCGGATTTGATAGTAACCCAATATCAAATCAATTTTGGAGAAGAATTTAGCACCATGTAGCTCATCAATGAGCTCATCGATCCGAGGAATAGGATACCAATTTTTTATTGTGCTTTGATTCAAGGCACGATAATCCACACACATGCAGATGGTGCCGTCCTTCTTCTTCACAAGAACTACAGCTGAAGCAAAAGGACTCTTGCTAGGGCGAATGAAGCCCATCTCCAAGATTTCTCTTATGTTCTTCTCAATTTCATCCTTCTGCTTCTTAGGATATCTATACGGTGTTGTGATGACTGGTTTGGCCCCTTCCTTAAGTTCAATAACATGCTCAGCACCCCTTTCTGGTGGTGGCCCAGGTGGTAGATCAAAAAACACCTTACTCCTTTTGGTGAGTATAGATTGAATATCAGGAGGATATTCCCTCTTGGTCTCAACTAGACTAGTAGGAAGAACCATGCATTCCACAGCCCACTCCACTTGGTCATGTCTAATCATCCTTTCCATCCTTTTGAAAGAAACTATATGAGGACCACCATTAGACATTCCTCTCAAAACAACTCTCTTTCCATCAGATTGGAACTTGAGCTCCATTGTTTGTAGGTTGAGAGAGATTTCACCAAGTGAACGTAACCATTGTATGCCCAAAACTGCATCTGTGTCACCAATAGTAACCACATAGAATTCATCTTTGACTTCATAGTTTCCCAACTACAAGGACATGTTAGGAACTCTTCGTGTGTAGGAAATGTGAAACCCATCAGCCACCATGACTTTGAAGCCCTCAAATTCTTCAGTTTTGAGACCTCTCTTGGCAACCACACCTTCATCAATGAAATTATGCGTTGCACCAGTATCAATCAATGCAACAATACGATGACCTCCAACTCCACCACGAACCTTGAAAGATTCGTTCTTTTGGAAACTAGAGAGTTGGGCAATAGGGCCCCCAACTCCTTGCTCATGATCGGACTCTTCTGTGGCTCTTTCATCCTCACTGTCCCCAAAATAAGACTGCTGATCAGACATATCAGATGCTGATTCATAATTAGAATAGGTCCCCATTTGATTATAACGCCCTCTTCCAGGACATCTATGGCCTTTAGTCCAAGGCTCTAGACATGTGTAACACTTGCCCTCCTTTCTGAGCTGTTCACGTTGCTCTTCAGTCAACTTAGGTGGGAACTTCTTGTGCTGATTAGAAGAATGTCTCTTATCCTTATCCTTCTTATGGCCAAAAGGCTTAGGCGGAAATTTAGGCCTAGGGGCTGATAACTCCATACTACGAGCCTTCTTGATTGCCTCATCAAGACTTGGTGGATCGAAAGCTTTAACCCACCCTTTCAAGGGTTCAACCAAACCTTCAGAAAACAACACAACCAATCTTCTTTCGGTGATGTTGGGCACCATCACAGAAAGTCTCTGGAAATCAGCAATGTAAGAATCCAAGGAGCCATGCTGCTTGAGTTGTGCAAGCTCGCGAAATCTTACTTCAGGATCCTTAGTGTCGAACCTTTCAATCAGCTTGTTGGTGAATTCTCCATAAGTTCGAATAAGGTTATGGCCAAGAGTGACCAAACCATGGTACCACCACTCATGGGCAGCTCCCTCCAAATGAAGTGTTGCAAACTTGATGGCATCTTCTTCTGGCATGGGACGAAGTGAAAGGTAATTATCTAACTTCTGAACCCACGATCTTGCCGAACACTTATCACTTCCATCAAAGTGAGCCAATGTTACCTTCCCTAAGGCTTGATGAAAATCAGTTCTAGGAGCCATATAAGCTCGGTTATCAACTCTTCCTCCGTGTCTTCTGTTTCTCTGATTCAAGAATTGATCAAAGGACCATTGGTCCCTAAGATCAGGTGGTAGGGTGGAGTACTCCATGTAGGCTTGCCTAGCATCGTCTACCAAAGGAACGGTAGCTTCAACTTGTTGTTCTTCCCTTGGAGTGAATGTAGGGAAGAGCGGTCTAGAGGCTGATCCGCTAGAGATGGTATCATGCTGTCCAATAGTTCTGCTGCCTCCATTACCATTGTTCCCATTATTCCCATTGCTTCCATTGTCCCCATTATTCCCATTGACACCACTGCTTTCTCCTGTAGCATGGTTTTGATTCGAAGTATGGTTCTGAGTAGCTTGCTGATCCATTTTAGCAAGTAATCGAGACATCATCTCAATCATTCCATCAAACTTCTTTTCCATCCTTGCGTCCTTCTCTTCCATGGCTGTCCTAAGATTGTCTGACATGTTCTCAACTGTTTTACCTGTATCCACTGCTATTCCTATTTCTCTCAAAGCCTTTGACAAGGTATCTGCTTCTGGCACTGGCGAAAACTGTGTCTGTTGTCTTCTGGCCTGACCTCTGGTGTAATATATGCACCCACTGTCACTCATCTGACAACTGAATCACTGTAGGGCACAGGTTGGCAGAATCATGGCTCTGATACCACTGTAATGAACAGGACCAATTTTTTTTTTTGATTTTCACAAATGATTACAATGCAACATGCACCCGTTAAGGTTAGCACAAACCGAAACGATGCGGAAAGTAACTCTAACCAGAATGTACACCAGGATCCCGATGTGGGCAAGTGTGAGCATTGGTCAGAGGATCTCAAAAGGAAATGCTGAACAAGAACTCTAACCAAGTGATGCGCCGATGAACGGCAAGCATACGGTCAGAGGATCCCTATCTAATGCAATACAGAAAATTAGCTCAACACCAAGTATGTGCTACTCAATCCATGATGGATAATAGGCGACCATA
The DNA here is from genome assembly GCA_007258455.2 of Sequoia sempervirens. Taxonomy (NCBI): domain Eukaryota; kingdom Viridiplantae; phylum Streptophyta; class Pinopsida; order Cupressales; family Cupressaceae; genus Sequoia; species Sequoia sempervirens. The sequence continues at coordinate 239 of VDFB02386542.1, read as the reverse complement.
TGGCGGAGACTTAGGGAATTACAATGCAAAACAAGTAAATAGGCGGCAAGCCAGCCTCTTCCACTTATTCAGTGGGAATGTACAATAACTCAAATTGCAAGATAAAGATGAAGTGTTGATAGTACTACTAACAGCTTACAAGATATCAGAAAGATCACTTAAATCATGAGTATTTCTAAATATTTCACTGCTGCAAATGTGTAGAATGTCTCCAATGGCAGAATACAACTTTCAATGCT
>VDFB02386541.1:101038-169239 GCA_007258455.2 Sequoia sempervirens | reverse complement strand
AGGTATTGTTGAACATCTGCATTGGAAGCAAATTTTGCCAGGTTCTCTTCATTGCTATGCCTTCTTTTAATTTTATTTTAAAAACTGCAGTAAGGAAATGTTTTATTCTCTGTTTAGAGTACAAACAACTGAGAAATCTTTCCAATTTCGTTTTGAAATCTGGGTAACAGCTTACTTCTCTGTGTTGCAATTATAGAATACACATTCCTTCTTCAGAGTTAGGGTTTTCATTCTGTTGCAAGTCTGCATTTTATTGAAATGATCTCAAGTGTAATTACAATTATATGTCTGCATATCTGGTCTGCATAAAAATTCTGTCATCTGAATAAAATCAAAATGTCTTGAGATAAATTCGAATGCAGTTTATACTGGGCAAATGTCTTTATTTTTTTCCGAGTTTTGAAATTGCTAAGGGAATTATTTTCCCTTGCCCTCCCCATGGGAAGTCGCGGGATCGGGTGGGAGGGGCTTCCGCGCCTTCCACGTGCCGCTGCCTGCGGGAGGAGGCGCTGAAGCTCCCCTCACAGCCCGGCCTCTTCCATGGGAGGGGCAAGGGCTTTCCTGAGCCCTTTAGTCGTACAATGCCAGTAAGGAAACCATGTAAAATATCCTGTTCGGTGTGCACGGCCAGTGAATTCTTTGAACAGATTTGAAAACCAGAATTTCTTACTTCAAATTATACACAGCTGTACATGAATTTCTTCACACACACACACACACACACACACACACACACACACACACACACATATATATATATATATGTATACATATACAATGGACTGCACATACATACATACATACATATATATATATATATATATACTTATATATATATATATACATATATGAATAGATATCCATGCATATATGTGCCAAATACAAATTGAAGCAGGAAACTCATTTCCAGAAAATAGTATGAACTCTGTTAATTATATGCCAAATACAAATTGAAGCAGGAAACTCATTTCCAGAAAATAGTATGAACTCTGTTAATTATGTGCCAAATACAAATTGAAGCAAGAAACTCATTTCCAGAAAATAGTATGAACTCTATTAATTATGTGCCAAAATACAAATTGAAGCAGGAAACTCATTTCCAGAAAATAGTATAAACTCTGTTAATTATACACCATTACCTCAGAATTGTTAAACCTGAAACAAGAACAGCAATGTCTTGAGAAGCCATGTATCAGAAAGTAGTATGAACTCTGTTGATTATACACAAATATCTCGAATTGTTAAACCTAAAACAAGAACATAAATGTTTTTGAGACACCATGTAAACTGGAAAGCATCTTGATTACTTTAAAGCAGTACAAGCCTGAGTAAAGGAATACAACATAAAAATCTGAATGAAAGATTATCTTTCAAACCTTAGAATTTCTGAATAAATTGCACTGTATCAGTATATTATTATTACTCAGTAACCTGTATTGAAATTGGGAATTAAACTGTCAGTCAGCTTGAGCTTGGAAAGAATAGAAATGCATATTGAAAACAGGAAACATTGTTCTTACTTTCATTTAGTGCACTGAAAATTATCAAGATATATATATATATATATATATATATATATATGTTCTTCTTTAAAACAGAGCCTTTATCCAAATCAAAAAGGGACACTTACCAAAGAATAAATGACATCTTACAACTGAATTACAAAGGATGTTCTAAAAATTCATTTCTTTTAGAATTGATTGAATGATTGAAGCATGTATGAAAATGTATAAAGTTTTTGCTTAAGTATTTATTTATACTTCACTATGGTAACTTCCGGGACAGGGTGCCGAAGGTGGGCAAACAGAGACGGTAGTATTACCTTTTCTAATCTACCATTACTTGTATTATTTTGCTTGGCCAAGCACTGTACCATTGAAATAGATGGATTGTTTATTTTAAAAGCCTAGAAATTTATATAGTCTCTGCCACCTCCTGTTGCAAGAAATGTGTTTATTTCTCATGTTAGAAATGCATATAGGCATCAGGCACGCATCGAGAGTTCCCTCCTGTTTTACTGTTTCGGGTTGCTAGGCTCCTTTATGCAGGGCCGGGGATTCCTTCGAGTTAGGAAGGGACCCGGGGAAGTCATGGACTTCGTGGTTGGGCGGAAAAGGCGCCTGAATCACATTCTTGGCCCCAGCTCGCAAGAAGACCAAAGGCGTCACGGCGGTTGGTGGTACCAAGTTTTATTTGCTATTGATGTACTTATGTAATATTCAGATTTGGCTTGTGAAGCCTATTGTAAATGTATATGTATTTGTCATTCTTTGTGGAAACTTGAAATAGAGATATGATCTGAAAGTATCTAATGTAACATTGATTTGAGAAGTTAAAAGTTTTATAACTTAGCATAGAAAAGATGTTTTCTATTAGAATTGTTGATTCTTCCAAGTAAGGTTGAATATATGTACATGAGAAAGTCATTGAAATACTTATGTTTTGTACAATCTTGATACATTACATTGATGTTATTATCATATATATGAAATGCAATTTAAATTCTCTTTATTAAGATCATTTGGAAGTGTTATGAACAAAGTTGACTTCTTGGAAGCCTATTTATAATGGTTTGAATAAATTTAGAATACTCTTAATTTCTCTTTAATACTGACTTAAATGGTTTGAAAACACTCTTAATTTTCCGAGCGCTACATCTTGGTATCAGAGCGATAGGTTCAACACTCAGACCTTAAGACTTCTACGCTATAGGTTGCAATGTGAACCTGTTGATGACCTAAATTTCTAAGAGCATCGAGTGAATTAGCACCCTATCTTGGGTCGAATATTTCTTTGATGGGTTGGAACCTCAATGAGTCTTGGATGTTTAAGTTGAGAACCAAGAAGATTAGACATGGAGTACTCATCAGTTTAGTGACATTTTCAAAAGAATCCTTAGTAGGAAAATGTCATGGATGAAGCAAGGATTGGAGATTGTACCTTTAAAAAGGGTTGAGATATTGTGATGGATATAACTGAGCCAAGATGGCTAAGACATGATGACAACCCGTGAAGTGATGATGTAGAATAGAGAAATATTGAGAAAAGAGGTCTCTTGAGGACATAAAGGGCGAATGACTATGATCTAAAAGGTTAAGTTACAAGGTTACTAGAGGTAAAAATAAAATATGCATATATTAAGACAAGTAGAAAGAACAATCACCTACGACCATTAATGATTAGATGATGCTTTAAGGAAGAAGAGAATCCAAGAAGGATGTCTGCAATGGTAAAGATATTTTAAGCTGATTTTTAGGTGATGTTTGTTCTTTCCTAATCGGGATGTGTGTATGATCCTTGAGATCTTTAGTAAATACAAGTTAAGCCTCCTTAGGAGTCTTCGATATGGACCTAGGAGAAAATTTTTGTTCAGATAAGTTATCATTGTTAGCCTTATTGACAGGGCATGAGTTTTGATCTTGTGAGACCTTATAAGTCCTATATGCTGGATTTATATAAATGATATATTTATGAATATGCACTTTGCATATATTGTGCGAGTAATGCACTCCTGTTTGATTTATATTTGGTGTGAGTAATGCATCGTGTGAGTAGGCACTTTGCATATATACATGTACAATGTGAGAGTAATGCATCGTGTGAGTTAGGCACTTTGCATATATATACATGTATAATGTGCGAGTAATGCACTTATGATTATCTATGGTTAGTGCGAGTAAAGCGCTCAAGCTTGTTCTTCATATTATGTTAGATATGGTATACTTACCTTGTGTGAGTGACGCACTTGAATAATTTTTGTTTTCATATCCCGTGTGTGTGTGTTTTGGCATATGTATTTGTGCGAATGAGAACTTCAGGTAATTAATGTGTGAATGTTGTAGTAATGCGTTATCCATATGAATGGTGTATATCTATAAAGTGGGAATTGGTAATTGCTTTTCATTGTGAATGAAGCATTTGGATACTTTGGGTTGTGGATGTTCGCTAGTGTTTGACCATGTGTGTCATTACGTGGCGATTGAAGTTCCCTTGAAAGGAATGCAATTTTTGTTGTATGGCATCTTCAACGATGCTGGATGATGAAGTAGAATGGATCTCTTGTTTTGTGTGACTGGGTCTTAGATGACTCACTGCACTCTATGATTGAATGTGCTCTCTTACTTACTTCGGATTTTGAAACCTAAGTATGGTTGGGTATTGTACTCCCTCTCTGATGACTAGAGTTAGTCACACTGTTCTTATGTTATGTAACTTGAAAAGTTTGATATCTTATTTACTTATTTACTCATTTATTTTATTATTTTTGTTCAATTTATTGAATGGCGTATAGGCCAAAGTTGAATTTTTATTTATGTGCATGAGTAAGTATGGCCATTGAATTTTCGATACTTATTTATCTTGCGACCATTATGGTCATGTGTGAATTATTGTTGAAATGGTGCACATTTTATGCCTTATTGTTGAAATCGACTTTTTTTTTCCTTGGATTTGAATTAATTTTTCTAAAATGGTGGCTATGCTTGAATGTTTGAAATTAATGGTCAAGTTTCATGTTATGTGCTCTATCATGTCCATGATGGACCTCTAATAGATCGTATGAGGGGGTATAATATAGAGAGTGCTTCAGTTCCTGGTATGTATGTTGATAGAATTACGATAGATTGAATTCCTTAATACGCTGTCTGATACAAGTATTTAATTTTGAAATAATAAGAAAGTTTTGAACACTGGTGTTGCTACGGGCCTATTATTTTTGTATATCTTGTTGGTATTACTATATGAGAGGACACTGTGTCTAGATAGTACAAAGGAAATTTGAAAACATGCTTTATGGAATTGATTCCTAAGTATATCCCTTAAGTTTTGAGAAAAACTTTTTTTGGTATGATGATATAATAGGTAGTGGTAGGAGGATGTTAGTTGAGAAAGCAAAGTGGTTGTGTAGTAAGTTTCAATTAGGGTGGATGAAATGGAACACAAATGGAAAGTAGGGAGGTGTTGCAGGCGGTGAAAGGGTAGAGCAAAGAAACACTTTGGCAACATGTATTGTTAGATCATAAGAAGATATTTTAGGATGGATAAGGGCATAGGAATGGAAATTCCTCATAGCTATGTAATGATTAATAAAATGTAAAATGTTGTGGTAACATAAAGTTTGAATGGAAGAATGAAAGACTAAAATGACAATATAATAGTAATGGAAGTTGAAAGGAAGGAGAAACCCTTGAGACAAGAAGAATAGCGTGGAATGAGAAGAAAAAGGTAAGATTGAAGTTTGATATATAGAATGTATTATTAAAAAAAAAGGGGATAATAAAAGTGTTGTAGAACTAAAAATGGATAAGGAAGTTACAGAAAGGTATTCTAAACTAGAAGAAACCAATAGTTGGTAATGGAAGTAAAATAAGGATTGATTAAGGAATAAATAATAAGTAAGATGTAAAAGATGAAATAAATGAAGTATAATTCAAGTAAGATGAAGGGCACTAAATATATAAGAAGAGAAAGTTCAAAAATCAGAAATTGTCAAAGGAATGGATTGCAAATGTCCTAGTCTCATAATAGTCGGTGTGTATGATGGTTGGATTGGACCTCGTTGGAGCACCTTTGCAATTGTTTTTCTATTTGTAATTTATATAGGTGAAGTAAATAAATTGGATAATAATAGATAATCTTGGTTGAGCCTTCTCGAAGGCAGGAAACCTAAGAAGGGATGTTTAAAGGAAAGAATGTTCATTATGGTACTAGACTTTGCGAAAGTTGATGATTGAGGATATGGGTCTTGTAGAATCCACGAGATCTTTGAAGAACAAAAAGTTGAGATGCCTTAAGGGGCCTTCAATGGTAAGGATGTTTAGATAAGTTTTGTCTTATAGACAAGGTATGAATGATTGATAGGGTGGATCCTGTATGCCTGATTGTTTTTCTTTTAGTAAAGGTACTTACATGTGTACGATATGAGAATGGTGCTTGTGCAATAATGCACTTCTCATGCTTTGTGCAATGACACTTCTGTATGGGTGTTTGTACTCATAGCATAGAAAATTGTTTCCTTAACTATACTGATACTTATGCTTGAATGAGAAATGTTCTCTAAACTTATACTAATGAGATTGAATAAATTCTTAAGCTCGAAAGATGTGATGTTATTCTTGTAAGCTCTGGTGCAAGAGCTATTTGTTACTTGGATATATAATTGGATGGTAGTAATACCATATGTATGGTGTGCATGACTGGAACACTTAGCAGGATTTAGGGGTGGTGCTAGCGGAGCCCACCAGGATTCTGGGAGGCGCAACGTTAAGTTGTGGAACCATGATATTGTGGAGTACCAGGTCCAGTGGGACCAATATTCGATGGATAAATCATAATACCACCTAGGAAAATACAAATGACATTAACAGTTCTTTTCCTCATTTGAGATTATAGCTTACTATTCTTTTGATGCATATTGTGACTATGATACACTGATACTTCAAACTCTATTGTGTGGATTTTCTTTTAGACATCGAGACGATGTCTCTTACCAAGTGGGGAAGGATGTCATGTCTCATACTTTGATGCTATTTTGACCATGACTTATTTTGATAATGTTTGACCATGACTTATTTTGATAATGTTTGACCATGACTTTATGGGATTTAATATACAAATTATGATACTATGCTTTGATGTATGGGAATGTAGAAAAATAATTGTTTTCTTTCAAGAATTATGAGTGCATTTATATAAAATAGGAATGTTGATTTAATTTTTTGGTTACTAATACACTTTTGTTTTTGCACGCCTGAGTGCATTTGAGTTTCAGGTGATCGAAGGCCCAGGGCGATCAAAGGCCAAGAGTGCGATTGAGGAAAAGAAGGTTAGCTTCCCGACAGGGTAAAAGAGGAGAAGCTCTCGATTACGCACACACCACTTAAAGCATGTAGCTGCATTAGGTCTTGTTTGTTTCTCAATGTGATTGCGTGAAAATGATAGCATAGAAAATTTAAATTACGGTTTAATTAACCTTAGAAATGATGAAAATAATATGGCTTATTCTATTTTAATTATTCCTCATTATATATTTGAGCAACAAAAGGATAAATCTGTTTTTTAAAAGAAATGTAATTAAAAATAAAAACAAAATGAATAAAAGAATAAATATAAATATAAATTTGTTTTGCATAAATGAAATTTTAATTATAAATAAAAATAAATAAATAAAAGAGTAAATATATTGTATTTTGCATAAATGAAATCATAGATTTGCATAAAAAGGGATATATATATTTTTCTGTTTTGGGTATATGGTTAATTTTCCAAAAGAATGAAGAATGAACAGCCCAAGAGAACATTGGGCTTGGAAATTCTGTCTTAAAACCAACAATTCACTGGGCATGTGGCAATCCTTGGAAATTGCATGAGAATTTCATCTATCATCTGGAAATTTTATGCATGATCCTCGAAAAAGAGGAAGAGGGCTTTAAGAAAGAAGAGAGGACTTTGATTGAGTCATATCGGAGAGCTCTGGAACAGAGGCAAAGAAGGTATTGTTGAACATCTACATTGGAAGCAAATTTTGCCAGGTTCTCTTCATTGCTATGCCTTCTTTTAATTTTATTTTAAAAACTGCAGTAAGGAAATGTTTTATTCTCTGTTCAGAGTTCAAACAACTGAGAAATCTTTCCAATTTCGTTTTGAAATCTGGGTAACAACTTACTTCTCTGTGTTGCAATTATAGAATACACATTCCTTCTTCAGAGTTAGGGTTTTCGTTCTGTTGCAAGTCTGCATTTTATTGAAATGATCTCAAGTGTAATTACAATATATGTCTGCATATCTGGTCTGCATAAAAATTCTGTCATCTGAATAAAATCAAAATGTCTTGAGATAAATTCGAATGCAGTTATACTGGGCAAATGTCTTTATTTATTTATTTTTTTCTGAGTTTTGAAATTGGTAAGGGAATTATTTCCCTTGCCCTCCCCATGGGAAGGTCGTGGACTGTGGGAGGCTCGCGCCCTCCACAGGCCGCGGCCTGTGGAGGAGGCGCGAGCCCCTCACAGCCCGCCCCCTCCCCATGGGAGGGGCAAGGGCTTTCCTGAGCCCTTTAGTCGTACAATGCCAGTAAGGAAACCATGTAAAATATCCTGTTCGGTGTGCACGGCCAGTGAATTCTTTGAACATATTTGAAAACCAGAATTTCTTACTTCAAATTATACACAGTTGTACATGAATTTCTTCACACACACACACACACATATATATATATGTATATATATATATTGTATACATATACATATATATATATATATATATTGTATACATATATATATATATATATATATATATATATACAATGGACTGCACATATGTATACAATATATATATACATATATAAATAGATATCCATGCATATATGTGCCAAATACAAATTAAAGCAGGAAACTCATTTCCAAAAAATAGTATGAACTCTGTTAATTATGTGCCAAATACAAATTGAAGCAGGAAACTCATTTCCAGAAAATAGTATGAACTCTGTTAATTATGTGCCAAATACAAATTGAAGCAAGAAACTCATTTCCAGAAAATAGTATGAACTCTGTTAATTATGTACCAAAATACAAATTGAAGCAGGAAACTCATTTCCAGAAAATAGTATAAACTCTGTTAATTATACACCATTACCTCAGAATTGTTAAACCTGAAACAAGAACAATGTCTTGAGAAGCCATGTATCAGAAAGTAGTATGAACTCTGTTGATTATACACAAATATCTCGAATTGTTAAACCTAAAACAAGAACATAAATGTTTTCGAGACACCATGTAAACTGGAAAGCATCTTGATTACTTTAAAGCAGTACAATCCTGAGTAAAGGAATACAACATAAAAATATGAATGAAAGATTATCTTTCAAACCTCAGAATTTATGAATAAATTGCACTGTATCAGTATATTATTATTACTCTGTAACCTATATTGAAATTGGGAATTAAACTGTCAGTCAGCTTGAGCTTGGAAAGAATAGAAATGCATATTGAAAACAGAAAACACTGTTCTTACTTTCATTTAGTGCACTGAAAATTATCAAGATATATATATATATATATATGTTCTTCTTTAAAACAGAGCCTTTATCCAAATCAAAAAGGGACACTTACCAAAGAATAAATGACATCTTACAACTGAATTACAAAGGATGTTCTGAAAATTCATTTCTTTTAGAATTGATTGAATGATTGAAGCATGTATGAAAATGTATAAAGTTTCTGCTTAAGTATTTATTTATACTTCACTATGGTAACTTCCGGGACAGGGTGCCGAAGGTGGGCAAACAGAGACGGTAGTATTACCTTTTCTAATCTACCATTACTTGTATTATATTGCTTGGCCAAGCACTGTACCATTGAAATAGATGGATTGTTTATTTTAAAAGCCTAGAAATTTATATAGTCTCTGCCACCTCCTGTTGCAAGAAATGTGTTTATTTCTCATGTTAGAAATGCATATAGGCATCAGGCACGCATCGAGAGTTCCCTCCTATTTTACTGTTTCGGGTTGCTAGGCTCCTTTATGCAGGGCCGGGGATTCCTTCGAGTTAGGAAGGGACCCGGGGATGTCATGGACTTCGTGGTTGGGCGGAAAAGGTGTCTGAATCACATTCTTGTCCCCAGCTCGCAAGAAGACCAAAGGCGTCATGGCGGTTGGTGGTACCAAGTTTTATTTGCTATTGATGTACTTATGTAATATTCAGATTTGGCTTGTGAAGCCTATTGTAAATGTATATGTATTTGTCATTCTTTGTGGAAACTTGAAATAGAGATATGATCTGAAAGTATCTAATGTAACATTGATTTGAGAAGTTAAAAGTTTTATAACTTAGCATAGAAAAGATGTTTTCTATTAGAATTGTTGATTCTTCCAAGTAAGGTTGAATATATGTACATGAGAAAGTCATTGAAATACTTATGTTTTGTACAATCTTGATACATTACATTGATGTTATTATCATATATATGAAATGCAATTTAAATTCTCTTTATTAAGATCATTTGGAAGTGTTATGAACAAAGTTGACTTCTTGGAAGCCTATTTATAATGGTTTGAATAAATTTAGAATACTCTTAATTTCTCTTTAATACTGACTTAAATGGTTTGAAAACACTCTTAATTTTCTGAGCGCTACAGTGAATGATGGTGGATTAATGGTGCCTATGAAATCTAATCCCCACTATGCAAAAGGGACGCATCTCCATCATAGGTTGCAATGGTTGTGTATTGAATCTTACTTTGTCTGAAATGATTTGGCATGTATAACAATGTTTAACATGCTCATACGTATCTTTGAATATGGTCTACCAATAATAGACAACTCTCAGAATAAGGTGAGCAGTGGCTAATGGGTCATAAGCCGAGCCAAACCTGTCGTGCAGTTCCTACAAAAACTTGTTTATTTCTTCTTCAGGCATCTTAAGTAAATTTCCTCATGGTTCTTCTTAAAGAGAACCCCTCACTTAATCATGTAGCTCTGGGCTTTGATCTTTAGGGCTCTTCTTTGATGCCTCTGTATGTTGTCTGGACAATTGTTACTAACCAGATAGTACCAAATGTCTGAATACCAATCATCTTTGGTTTCTACATCCACAGTGTATTGTTGGGTGGAGATTTGAGGATCAATCTGAGCACTAGATTTAACCAATGCATGTCCCCAAACAAACTTCATGGTATCATTTCCAAATCTAATTCTTGCAAAATAGTAACCCATTTATCCCTTTTCTCTCCAAGTTTACTTTGCGTTAGCAACATCTTTACCACTGCATCAGGCACAATTGCCTTGACTATGCTCCTGAGGATGTAATGTTGAAAATTTCTTATTGCCTTAACCAGTGAGAAGGATTGCTTCTCAATATCCATATACCTTAATTCAACCTCTTTAAAAGGAGCACTCATGAATGCAATGGGTCTTTCTTCTTTATTCTCACCCCTTTGTGTTAAAGTAGCCACACATGTATGACCCAAGGCAAAAGAATAAATGTAGAAAGGTTTAGTGTAGTCAAGAATTACCAACATTAGTGCTTCGGCAATTGTAGCTTTTATATTCTCAAAAGTAAGCTTGGTTTCATTTTTCCATTCAATTTTAGCATCTTTTTTCAACATATCATTAACAGGCATGTGCAAGATCATGGGGGTTCAAAAAGTGGCAATAAGGAAAAAACACATTTGTAACTTGATGAAATCGTGAAAATAAATGTTGAATTTCTTAATGGGTTGGGTACAATATTTGTTTTGTTTTGGTAATACCAAACCGAAATGGATATTTGTTTTTTTCAAAACAAATATTTGTTTTGGAAAGCGGGAACCCATTATTTTGAAAAACAAAATGGATATTCGTTTTGAAAACCTAAAAAACCCTCTTTAGTAAAATGGGCATAACTTTCATATTTCTTATCAAAATTTTGACTTTTTATAGGCATTGGAAAGGTGATTGATATCTCTACACAATGGACTAGGTGGTGTTTCTATAATGTACACAAAAAAATAATTATAATTATTTGAATGCCATATTTCATTTTTGAAACATCAAATGCTCGCTATTTTCACATGCAAAGTCTTTCTTTCATGATTTTTTTGTAACACTCATCTCAAAATACTTGAAAGATTAGAAAAAGTAATGAATAATGAAATATTTATATTTTTTTGTAGTAAGGAGATGAACAAATCTTCATAAATCATCATATCTTTCTATCCCTTTCTCTACCTCTCTATATATCACTATGTTGCCCCTTAAGCTCTAGACCTATCCCTTCCTCCTTTCTTCTTTGTTTGTCCCTCTTTCTACCTATCTTTCTCACTCTCTCTCCTTGAGCTCTAGACCTATCTCTTTACCTCTCCATCCTTCCTTCTCTCTCTCTCATGTTCATCCCACTCCCTCTCCCTCTCTCTCTCTCCCTCTCCATCTCCCTCTCACTCTCTATGTCCCCTTTCCCTCTCTCTCTCTCTCCCTCTTAGGTCTCTGTCTCAAGTCTCTCCCACTCCCTCTCTCCCTCTTAGGTATTTCTCTCTCAAGTCTCTCCCAATCCCTCTCTCTCAATGTTTCACACTCACACTCTCTCCCTCTCTCCCTCCCTCCCCCCTCTCTCTCTCTCAGGTCCCTCCCACTCCCTCCCCCTCTCCCTCTCTCCATATCCCTCTCCCCCTCCCTTTGAAGTCTCTCTCCTTCTTAAGTCTCTCTCTCTCTTAGGTCTCTCCCACTCCCTCTCTCCCTTCTCTCATGTCTCTCTCTCTCTTACTCACACTCTCCCTCTCCCTCTCAGGTCTCTCTCTCCCACTCTCTCTCTCCTCTCTCTCTCTCACACACACACTCTATCTCTCTCTATCTCTTCATCTCCCTCTCAGGTCTCTCTCACTCCCACTCTTTCTCTCTCCCTCTCTCCTTCCCTCTCTCCATCTCAATCCAATCTCCTCTCTCTCCACATCTCAAGTTACTTCTGAGGGAGAGAGAGAGGTGGGAGAGAGAGGTATATGGAGGGAGGGAGAGATATAATTGAGGAGAGAGTGATAGATAGATAGGAGGGAGAGGGAGACAAACTTGAGAGAGAGAGAGGGAGGGATAGAGGGATGGAGCAAGTGAGGAGTAGAGAGGGAGGAGATCATCTAGTTAAGGGTGGGGAGGGACGTATTAAGAAGGAGAAAGATGAGAGAGACTTGAGAGAGACTCAAAGGGGGAGGAGGGAAAGAGGGAGGAGGAGAATGAAATGAGGAGTGGTCATAGAAGAGGAGGATAGAGGAGGGAGAGAGAGACATTTAGGAAGGAGAGAGGGAGGGCTGAGAGGGGGCAAGGTGGGAGGAGAAGATGAATATAGAGAGGGGAGAGGGAGGAGAATGGAGATAGAGGGAGGGAGGAGAAGAAGGAGAGAGGATGAGATTTTTGGTTGTGTGTGTGAGAGAGAGAGGAGAGAGTTGGGAGACACGAGGAGAGGGAGTGGGAGAGACACAAAGAGGATAAAAGAGACTTCAAAGAGAGGGAGAGAGAGAGAGAGAGGATGGGAGGGAATGAGAGGGAGGCGTGGGAGGGGACCTAAGAGTGAGAGAGGAGGTAGGGAGAGAATATAGAGAGAGGAGGGAGAGTGACTTGATACATGGAGAGGAGGAGGAGAAAGGGAGAGAGATAGTGGAGAGAGACACAGAAGGAGAATGGAGGTGTGAGTAAAAGAGACTAGGGAGAGAAGAGAGAGAATTGGTGAGACCTAAGAGAGAGAAAAGAGAGGAGAGAGAGAGATCTAGTTGTAGTTGGGAAGGATAAACTGAAGAGAGAGAGGGAGTGGGAGAGAGATAAGACAGAGGGAGCCAGGATGGAGAGAGGATGTCCTAGAGACTTGGAGAGAGGAGATAGAAGAATCAAAAGGAAGGAGAGGAGAGAGAAACTTGAGGAGAGGAGAGAGAGAGGGATAGAGGGAGAGAAAGAACTGAAGGTGTGAGTGTGTGTGTGTGTGTGTGTGTGTGAGGAGAGAGAGAGAGAGAGAGAGAGAGAGAGAGAGAGAGAGTTGAGAGGGAGTGGGAGAGACCTAAGATAGATAGAGACTTCAAAGAGAGGGAGAGAGAGGGATATGGAGAGGGAGAGGGAGTGGGAGGGACCTGAGAGAGAGAGAGAGTGTTGAGATGGAGAGAGGGAGAGAGAGAGGCCTAAGAGGGAGATAAAGAGAGAGGGAGAGAGATAGAGAGAGGGTGGGAGAGAGAGACCTAAGAGGGAGATAAAGAGTGTGAGTAAGAGAGTGAGAGTGAGAGAGAGATAGAGACTTGAGAGGGAGAGGGAGAGAGATAGAGGGAGGGAGAGAGACTTGAGAGGGAGATCAAGGGAGGGAGAGGGAGAGAGACTTGAGAGGGAGAGGGAGGGAGGGAGAGAGTGGAGAGAGAGGGGCTTGGGAGGGGAAAGTGAGTGTGGTGAGATTGAGGAGAGAGGGTGGGGTGGGGAAGGGAGACAAAGAGAGAGGGGTGGGAGGACACAGGAGAGGAGGACCCTGGAGGGAGAGGGTGAGAGAGAGACTGGGAGACCACAGAGGAGAGAGACTTAAAAGAGGAAGAAAAATTCAAAGGGAGAGAGGGAGAGAGGGAGAGGGGAGATGGAGAGGGAGAGGGGGATCAAAGGGAGGGAGAGAGAGGGAGAGAGAGGGGAGATGGAGAGGGAGAGGGGGATGGAGAGGGAGAGAGAGAGGGAGAGGAGTGGGAGGGACCAGAGAGAGGGAGAAGGAAGGAAGGATGGAGATAAAGGTAGAAAGATAGGTCTAGAGCTCAAGGAGAGAGAGATTGAGAAAGATAGGTATAAAGAAGGACAAAAAGAGAATAAAGGAGGGAGGGATAGGTCCAAAGCTTAAGGGGAGACATAGTGATATATAGAGAGGTAGAGAAATGAATAGAGAGATATGATGATTTATAAAGATTTTTTCATCTCCTTACTATAAAAAATATAAATATTTCACTATTCATTACTTTTTCTAATGTTTCAAGTATTTTGAGATGAGTGTTACAAAAAAATCATGAAAAGTAGACTTTGCATGCGAAAGTAGTGAGCATTTGATGTCTCAAAAATGAAATATGAAGTTCAAATGATTATAATTATTTTTTTGTGTATAATATAGAAATACCACCTAATCCATTGCATAGAGCTCTCAATCACCTTTCCAACACCTATAAAAAGTTAAAATTTTGATAAGAAACACAAAGGTTATGCCCATTGTATTAAAGAGGGTTTTTTCAAGTCTTCAAAACAGATATCTATTTTGGAAAGCAAGAACCTAGTTTTTTGAAAAAAAAAATGGATATCCATTTTGTTTGACAAAATTTGCAACCTTGGGATTTCCATCGGGTTTGCCTTGGTTTTTGGCTTGGGATTGCCTAACCTGGAAAGTCAATCAAAAAAACGTGTTTACAAAATTTCCTTAGTTTTTCAAAGTTCGCCCTTGTGGCTGATGACTTTTTTTTATCCGAATTTCATGAAATGGAAAGGGTTTATAGAAAAAATTGTTAGCTTTCCACCAATATAAGTTATGCCTTATTTTGAATTTAATAAATAATTATTATTGATTTTCTACATACATTACGACTAAAGTCTTGGTTGATAGGTTGATTGGAAAACTTCTGTAACTTTCAAACTACTTAACATTTTTCAAACCTATAAGATGTGTCACATTCTATGTTTCACATACTATAGGATAAAAAAAAATTCGTAAAGTTTTGACTGAGTTATGGTGGTCAGACATAGACGTTTTAATAATTCTGAAAAGTTCTAATAAAAAAAACATAACTAATTATTTACATGGAAAAAAATTACAAAAAAAAATCAGGCACATCCAGGCATGTGTCTACTTATATTGAAAAATTTAGAAAAAAATATTATTTTTTCTTGTACTTAGGGTGGTCAGACATACACCTGATTTTTATCTTTTTCTTGAAACTTTAGTACCACTGCATTGAAATTTCAAATTTTCGCAAAACAAATTTACTTTTTTCCAAAAAAGGACTAATAGCCTAGAAACTACATTCAATTTGCTACAACTTTTGTTCTTACATATTTTTCAAATTATGTTAATAACCTATTCAAATTTTTGTCAAGTTGTCTAACTCTGATTTTTGAATTTTCATTGCCACTTAGAGGCCTAGTTTGGACCCCCATGATCCTGTATTGACCCTAACGAGTCTTACTATTTCAGTGAATCTGATAATGAACTTCCTAACAAAGTTGATCTTTCTAAAATAAGACTTCAATTCCTTCTTGCTCCTCGGACATTGCAACTTCATCAGGGCACTCACTTGATCAGGATCTATCAAAATACCTCTCTTAGAAACAACATTCCCAAGTAATTTACCTTTAGTCACCGCAAAAATACACTTCTTTGGGTTCAATGACACTCCATATGTTTCACATTTCTACAATATAGCTCTGTGATCACGGACATGATCTCCTTTGTTTTTGGAGAATACAATAAGATTATCCATGTATATTATAATACACTTTCCAACCAAGTCACTAAAAACGTAATCCATTGCTCTTTGAAATGTGGCCCCAACATTTATTAACCCAAATGACATCCTCATATAGGCGAAAGTTCCCCACTTTGTAGTGAAAGAAGTTTACATCCTGTCTTCTTTAGAAACCATCACCTAGTTATACCCCAAGAACCCATCCAACAAGGACATCATCTGCACCCCATTAATGATTTCCAAAACCTCATCCAATGAAGGAAAAGGATAATTATCCTTTTCAGAGGCCTTGTTAAGATTTTAGAAATCTACGCATAACCGGATATCCCCATTCTTCTTTCTAACAAGTACCAAATTAGCCACCCATGTGGAGTGCCTTATGGGAAAAATAATTCTAGCTGATAGGAGCTTATGCACTTCCTTTTGAATCAGGGGCTCTAGGAGCACATTTATTGGGCATTTCTTTTGTCAAAAAGGATTTACATTGGGTTTAAGTGGGATGGTATGTGTTATGATGGAGGTATCATATGTTTTCAATTCCTCATAAGTCCACACTATGACTTTCCAATAATCCCTGAGCGCCTAAGAAATGTTCCTTCATTCCTCTTCAATGCACACTTTACATATGAGCACATTTTTAGGATCTTCCTCAATGTTCAAGTTATACAACTCGAACTATCCTCCATTTGTCTTAGGCAGATCTTTCTACTAGATTATCTGATCTAAATCAAACAATCTCTCTAGTTCAATGATTCCTTTTGGAATATTATTATCTTTTGACTTAGCTAAGGCATCATCATGGAGCTCACCATTAGGGCGATCTACTTCTTCCATTATCTAAGCTTCGAATATACCTAAATTAGTAATGAACTCCAAAATGTTCCTATCATCTTCAAATACTTGCAGATTGGTAACATAATCTAGAACCAAAGGCAATTGTACCAATTCAAGAGTGAACCTTCTCAAGTTTGAAATGGCTAACGACTTTAAGGTATTAGCGGTCATGGCTAGTGCATCCACTCTCTGATTAAATCTTCGTGGAATGTATGTAATATTAAAAGCGTTGGCGCTTTCTATTAGTTCCCACACTCGATTTATGTAACTTGATAAGCATTTGTAATGAAAAATCTATTGTTTCCCGACTAGCTTGACAACTAATTATGAATCACTAAATACTTTGAGAACCTTAACCTTTTTCTTAATAGTGAGCAACAAACCATTGATAAGGGCTTCATATTCTATTACATTGTTAGTACATTGAAATTGTAATCTGTTAGTGACAAGGAATTACTTGCCTTAGGGACTGATCAAATCAACCCCTACTCTAATCCCTTGTTTCGATTTTGATCCATCAAATATGAGGATCCAAGCTTGCTCTTCGATGATTTTGAACTTAGCATTTTTAGAAGTTGATAGTTTGTTACTTTTAGTCCACACTGCATCTGTTTTATCACCAAGAATTTCAAACTCACACTTGTTGGGAATTATACTTTCCAGGCAACACTAATTTCCAACTTTGCGGATAACTTCTAGGCACATCACACAACTATCTTCCAAGTGCACTGAATTGTGCAACCTGCGCCAACCTTGTAACAACAAAACCTTTCAGTGAATCTTTAATCCTTTAGCCCTTGCAGGCTTCTTTGACAACAACCTTTCGAAATTTGTCCAAGTGACTATCTTATCCTTCCGAAGAGTCATAATCAAATTCTACTAGCACATTTGTTCCCAGAGTCATTCAATCATTTTTTTTGCACCACACATAAAAACCTCTTCTATCTTAACTCCAGAAGTTTTAATACCGTATGCAACGGGTTCCACATCGATATATAGCACTTCACTTTTCTTATTGTAATTTGTGATCATATGCTTCATACCTAGTTCCCTTTCTATCCTGATCTAGTTAGGAACTCCTTTCCAAGGTAACCACATATGAGAAGTCGGTATCGATATATCCATTCAGAGTCTTCAACCAATCTCTACTTAACAACATTCAATAGGTATCTGTTATCTTGACTACTTGAATGCCAATATAATACTGAATCCTAGGATCCAATGCTAACTACATGTGAATATTAGTTAGCTCTCCAACTAGGTTTACCTTAATCTTCTCCAACTGAGTAACCTTCTTTAAGGAGCTAGTCGGGGTTAAGCCTAATGTCTAGCATATGGACAAAGACATCACATTCGTTGAGGAACTTGAATCTACCAAGCAATTATGGAGATTCTTCCCAAAAATCCTTAATGTTAATAGAAATGGTGGTGACTTTGTCTTTCCTTATATATAGCTACATGCGCATCTACCATAGGAACAATATTTTTGTCCTTTATTTTAATGGAGCCATCTTTAACTTGCGTCTCTTTACCGACCAAGCTTTCCTTCAGAAGTTCTTCTAACATGTTTAAGAAATTCTTTATGATCATATGTGTTTTAAGTAATTTTGATAAAGACAAACTAATTTTTACCTTTTTAGTTTCTTCTGCTAGATAGGTAGTCAAATTACTCTACTCGGTAGCTTCTATCTTGCCACTTCTAGGAGGATTCTAAGCATTGTTATACTGCGAGGCGAATTTTTGCAACCTCAAATTATTACTAGATTTATCATTTGGCGGTGTACTAAAGTAGGTGGTATCAATGTGGTCAAGGGTGCTTTGAACCTACTCCCACCAGTGGTATTGCTCCTCAAGTTATAATTGTGTCCCTTCTGATACTATTGAAAAGCCTGAATTTCATCAGCTTCATCCTGAGGCTCATTTTCATCATGATAAGGGAATGCATAGGTTTCCAAGGTCATGGTTCAACTATCTCCCCACTCATAGGTACTACTCTTAGAAATAACAAGTGACTCAAAACACACATAATTGTCTAGTACTAGCGATGAATCATGTCCTATTGGAACTATTTCATTTCCTTGGGGCAAGTGAAAATCACATTGATCATTATGATATGTTGCTGTATGACATAGTTTTGAACTGTGGACAATCAAATTTTGCATGAGCACTGGTATTGTGGATCCTACACCAGTTGCTCATGGCAAGTTCAGCTAAGTTTACTTTGGATGTGGATCAATCTTCAAAAGAGTTAGCATTATCCAATGGTGTAGATATTCCCCCATTATTAGACCATGTATTCCAAGGTCTAGGAAGTCTTATGTCCGACCTTATGAATTTTGGTAGTTATTTTGCGAATAAAAATTTTGATTTCTTAGTTGTGTAACCTCAATTATTAACCTTTTAAGTTGAGCTATTATGTCCTTAATTTCCTCTTTATCCTCTTGAACCTTTTCTCTTTGGCTCTCTTGAGCTTGCATAAAGAAAGAATTTCCATTAGGATGTATCTCAGTAATAGCAGGGCCAAGATGTGGGACTAATGCTTGACTATTTCCAGGTTGAAAGAAACTATTTGGTGGAAAGGTCCCATTTTGAACCGCTAAAGGCAAAGGGTTAGGGACCTACATATTATTAGCAGGACTCCATTCATGCCTAGGATGGAATAATTATTCAAACTATTCCCACTATTCATAGGTGATCCACTTCCAACATGTTTCATGTCTCAATCCACACTTATAGCTTCCACACAAGCTTCAATTAGGGTAGTAGGAGGATTCACCTTCCTTTTCAAAAACATCATTGTCAACGAATCAACAACAATGTAATAAATAGCAAGGGTAGACAGGTTATCCATGACATAAGGTGCTTGTAACCTAGAGAATGCCTTTTAGAATCTATCATTAAAAGCTATTATAGGCTTGTCAAATTGCTTGATTTGAGCAAATTGGTGATATAATAAGGTAGGATCTATTGGCATTCTAAACCTTGCTAGGAGCTTATCTTCCATATCTTTCCATGTCCTAACAAAGTTATGAGGTAGATTGATATACCATTGGTAAACCTTGTCACTCAACGTGTAAGGAAACAAACTACACACATCTTTGTGTTGTATTCTAGCTCGAAAGCATGTATCCTTGAATATACTTATATGTTCTTTTGTGTCCTTATGGAGATAATACTTTAGACACAGTTTATCTAGATTTTTTGGAAGATCATTGTACACAACAAATTGAATAGGAGAATCTACATTGAAGAAATCCATCACTACAGGCGGAGGAGGTGGCATAGTGGCTTGATTTTGTGGGACTACATTAATAGACCTTAACCTTCAAGCCCTAGTTGACATGCGACCACTAAGTTCTACAAATTCCAGACAAGGCTCGCTAGACCGAGACTTAGTAACCCTGTGGAACTCCAGTTTCCTTTATCTTTGACAAGGAAACCATGCCCTCCTTCTAGAGCTAATTCTATTGATGTGAGTGTTACACACACACACCAACAAGTAGATAAATTCTCACCCAAAGAATGTGAAAACCTACCTTTTCTTGAAAGATCCACCGAGAATACCTAAATCTAAAGGCAATCTTAGCTTGATCCCAAGGCTCGGGAATGTCAGGTCTTGACGTACTAGGTTCACTCAGGGTTTGTTGTGTAAATTTTTGTTAATCACGAGGGGTCTATGGTTTCTTAAGTTAATTGGTATCCACGGGATCATAACATACGCTCAGTTTGATCACACATGTATCACTTCACAACTTCATGAAAACTAAAGTTTTGCAATAATATTTCTTGACTTCAAATTACCTTGCAAAGCATCAACAAATTTAACATAAATCGCTCTATAACTTCATGGAAATGAAAGATTTACAATAATACTCCATGCATTCAGCATTTTTAAGACATTTTTTGAAAATATTTAACATCTATTCTAAAA
Source organism: Sequoia sempervirens (assembly GCA_007258455.2). Lineage (NCBI taxonomy): Eukaryota > Viridiplantae > Streptophyta > Pinopsida > Cupressales > Cupressaceae > Sequoia > Sequoia sempervirens. The sequence continues at coordinate 148,550 of VDFB02386541.1, read as the reverse complement.
TAAAGCATTAAAATCCTAAAACTTAAAGATTATCACAGTTATTATCCACACATGCCCCAAGAAACAAACTAAATTAAAGCAAACCACTCTATACTTCACCAGATTGCTTCACAACTAGGCATAGAATGATGCAAGGATTTTAAAGAGACAAGATCATTTACCACCGGATAGTGTCAGTATGTGCCCAAATCTAGCGCAACACACAGGCCTTTCCAATGGGAACAAACAATCAACTTCGTATGATTTTGTATCAGGAAATAGCTTTAAATTGGCTTTGATATTAATTAGCTTCAACTAAAACATACAAGTTTTTAAGATGGAATGGAACAAAAAATAGGAAAAATAAATAAAACTAGCAAAAGTTTTAGATCTCTGGAATTCCAAAAATTTTGAACTTAACTAAAAAGAAACAACTCTTGGCCTTTTATAAGAACAAGGCAACTAAGGAGCTCCATCAAAACTCATGCAAGAGAATCTAGGGAATGAATCATAACATAGCACGTGGCACATGACAGTTGGAAAGAGAATCTTCTAGAATAATTCAATGGACACTTTGACTTCCTTTGATACTTGAAACTTTCACACTTGGGTCTCGAGACACAAACACTTTCACGCAAAGTGTAACATTACTCTTCAAATCCTCTGGAGCTAGCCAACTTACTTCAGGTTTAGGGATAATCTTACATTCATTTCAAGTGACTTACCATCACATCTACCCAAAAACCCTAGGTTTCCACTACCTGATTATAAGCACTTCTTCACTGGATACCCAATCTTTGGACTCATTTGTTCCTTTCTTTTGTTGATACTCCCGAAAAGCGATTAACACCCGATTTATATGTTCTCTAAGAACACCTTGTGCCATTTTCCAATTTTACTTGCACTTTGCATACTCTTTCGCTATTTGATTCACAACTTCATTCCTCTACAAAATTTCTATCTCGTATCTATTCATGTGATTCTTGCATTTGATCACCTCATCAGTAACTTCTTGGCTTAAGGAATGAACAGGGTCATCATTTATCTTCTCGATCCATCCTCTGAATGCCTTTACTTTTGCATCATCCTGTCCCATCTTTTCGAGATCACAAATTGTGCCAACATCTCAATGAGGTTCAAATCTTTATCCATGAGTTTTTCACTCCTTTCAGTGACCTTTTCCAATCCACTCACACATTGCAACAAAGTGTCACCTCCTCAACTCAACTGCAATCTCCATTTCTCCAACATTAGAACTTCTTGTTCCGTAATCACCCTTTCTTTTATCAACTCTTGGACTTCTATCCTAAGAATTGTGTTTAACTGCCGCATCTCTATGCCTTTTTTCTCCCTACAATCCTTACACTCATCTATGAGCCTTCTAGACTTATCGAACTAACAGTATGTTTGTTTGCATTTACCAATTGCCTCCCTTATTGATTCTTCACCTTGTTGCACCAAATGGTTTACCCAATTTTCAAACACATTTATCTTATGTTTGAGCCCTTCAATGGCATCCACTTGTTCTTTGATATCAACACTAGATTTAGTGACAACTCAGTCAGAGACTGACTAGGCTGAGCTATAGCTCAAATAAAATTCTCTAAATGGGCAACTCGTTCTTTCAATTCTCTCTTTTTTTGTTTATCCTTCCTCATACAAGCAGTTGTAGCTTCTAGATTCATTCTCATTTCTTCTAATTCCTGCTCCTGTGAGCAATGTCCTAGGTTGATTGTAGTGACTTGATAATCCCTAGTTGTTACTTCATGCCTGTCTTTTTCTCCCATGGGAATGGCTATTTGGAGAGTCTTCCCTCTATTCGAGTTTTGCTTGACTGCATGTTTGATTCTTACTTTAGCCTTGGGCTTAGGGGTTTCTAGCTCCTGTAGTAAACTTCTAAAATCAAGAGACACCAACTCCACTTCGACTGGTGGAGCCAACTACCTGACTAACCAGTCAAGTGTTCCTTCATCTTGCCTCACTTCTTTGTGACCTTGTTCTTGTCGACCAAGATGTTCAGGAACATTCTTCTCTAACTCTTTATCATTACCTATCATAACCCCTGAATCTTTTACATTCTCCACTCCTGACGGCAAGGACTCTGGATTGCCATGGCCTGAATGACTGTGTTTTGGCTCTCCTTTCTCTCTCTTTGTCTTCACAGTTTATGTTCTCCGATTCTATCCTATCCTTCTCAACACCCTCCTCCAGAGCAATTTTTCCATGTTGCCCTAGGGCATTAGGATTTTCACTATTCCCCTGCTCCTTATCCAGGGTTTGAGAAGATTATACATTTGGATTTATCTCTTGTTCTTGGGGTTGTTGGACAATAGTTTTGGTATCCCCTGACAAAGGTTTATCTTTATCTACACGACCATCAGGTGCATATTCGTGCTCTTCATCCTCATCCATTATGGAAATGGGCTTTGCACTGTGGTGCCCCTTGTTTCTCTTCGTGGAGATACTACCCTTCCCAGATTAATTTCCTCAGGATTTCCCACCTCTTGGGTGAGTTGTCCCACTATAAACTATGTTTCTTCTTTATCCCCTAGACATATTTTAGTATCCGACCACTCTTCTATCACAGGTTGCACCATTGTGCTCCCTCTTGATTGCTTCTCCTTAAATTGCTGCAATATAGCAGACCATTTCTCTACCTCCTTTACAACCTATTCTACAATCACCTCCGACGACTCCTCTATAATCAAGGGTGTCCCCCCTAGAGTCTGCCTCATTATTGTTGTGTTGACAGAAGGTGGAGAGGTAAACATAGTAACCACTTGTTGTGATGCCAACCAGCTCTAGGAAAATTCACCGCCAACAATTCACCGTCAAAAATTCACCGCCATGACAAATTCACCTCAAAGAAAATTCACTGCCAACAATTCGTCATCGAAAAATTCACCGCCATGAAAACTTCACCTCAAGGAAAATTCACCACCAGCAATTCACCACCACGGAAAATTCATCGCATATACAATTAGAAAATTTGATTTATGATAATAAAAATGAAAACATTTTTCAATTATTTTATTTTATTCTAATAAACCAATTATACAACAATATAATCATCTATAATCAATTATACATATGACAACTATTCTTTTGCAAAAAAAAATTCAAAGTCTTGAAAATATATATTAAAAAATGTTAAGTGATTAATTTTCTCTGGCAGTGAATTAAATATATCAATCAAGCACTCCAATGTAAAATTAAATATTTTTCTTCCACCTTTTTAAGTGTTTTCTGTTTGGATCACTGCCTAACTTATATTCTCAAACTTTTGTGAATCCTTTGAATCATGTATATTTCAATTGTAGAGTTGTAGGACGTATGCATAAATAAGTAGTGCAGAACTAAGTTGTCTAAGCAAGTTCAAAGGCAAGGGAAAATGGAAGCAGTTGCAAAAACACAACAATATTCATGGAAACAGTTGGCTTGTAAATATTGCATGAGAATAGAGGAGATAAGGAGGTACAACTCCGCTCTTCTAGAGTTTTCCCCCATTGGATTTCTTGAGGGTATATTCTTGTGTTGATTCTCCTTTTTATTTTTTCAGTTCTAATTGCAGATGTTACGGAACTACATCAATTTCTAACATTCAAGCATCACAATTTCAAAGACAAACATGTGTTTTTAGCAAGTTCTTAGAGGATTGCAAACGTAACTTAGTAGTTTCATATTTAAGCAGTCAATTCATGTTATAAAATTAGTAATAAAATATGCATCCTAATCACAGATCAATAGAAACTTTCCTTATTTTTCTTTTAATTTTTTTAAAAGAACTAATTTTAGTAAGCAGTTTCACAGACTCTCTTCAGCATAGAAGACTAAAATTTGTTATCAATGGCGTGCAAGAAGGTTATAGGAATACATATGTTCTACTCGGTAAATTCTGTGACATGGCCAAATTGAAAAAGTGGAGATTAAAATCAAGATGGAATTACAGATAACAAAGACACGAGAACTCTTAATAACACAGTTCAAGATAAATGTCGAAGGACAGAACTGAAAAGATGCACTGTTTGCTTGATAGCACGATACAGAATATCATGAAATATTATACCTCCTGAGAAAAGATAAGGGACAGTGAAAGAAAAATAGGATAAGGGAGATGGAACTCAATATCTGATACTGAAGCCAAAGTTTCCCTTAACAACATTAATTATGTTGGAGGAAAAGGAATAGCAATGCTTATTTGCTGAGCAAATTTCTAGATATTGGAAGCTAAAAGATCACTTAGAATTCTTCCTTGTTATATTAAGAAGAATATGAGTGACGTACACAGGTCATAGATTAAACCACTTCCTGAAGTTTAGAGATCTTAAAACACAGCAGTCAGAATTAATATAGGACTTGCTTACCATATGCAGTTATGGAATAAGAATAGAATTGTGTTGATTCTCTTAACACAACGATATGGACATAATGCCAAAGGAACAGAGCTTTTCACTATAGCCAATGCATTACTAATTCACATTTTAGAATAAAAGAAGATGAAATGCACATGAAAAACATATTTGAATTATTCATCAGTACACTCTCCTGCTTTACTGTGGACAAAAGCTTTATTGTGAATTGCCTTGCAGAATTCCACAGGACAATTACATCCATAGTTAGGAAACAGAAGCATGATATTGCTTGTTCAGATATGGTATTGAACTTTCACTGCCAAATTTTCAAATTTCGAACAATATAGCAAATTCGTGTGGATAAAATTACAAGATTTTGTTAAGCATCTGCCATTGACAATTAAAGAAGCATGATACTATAGGTCCAGTATCAAAATTGACTACCAGCTCCCAAGAATCTCCAAATGGAGATAGCTATGCAGGGAGGATTGGGTACAGCCTTTAGCCAGTACTATCATCATCAGTTCACAACCAGTATAGAGGAATCTGTCTTGCTTAGCTCCACGTATTTGTTTCTTTCAACTAATACAAAAAGATTTGGCCAGATAAGAAGAGAACTAAAATTTCTCATCTATGGGCTAATACCTAAATGATGACATGAATGTGACCCAACCATAAGTCACAAAATTCCAAGAGAGTAAAATTGAGGGACTGTTGTCATATCTTGGTATGTTCATTCACTTCAGATTTATCGAATGAATCCCATGAGCAATTTCACTCTCTCTAGGGTCACCATCCTCCAAAGTAACACCCCTTGGATCTTCTGTTACCAAGAGTGGAAGCACACCATTTGTACTCCAGTGGTGTGCAACACGGTCTCTGGAAGTGCTTCCAAGAGTAATTGCAAATATTGCATCAAAACCTCCTGCACCAGGAACTCCAGCCAAGAGCACACCTTCCATACTCATCGTACTATCTAGCATACGAGTCTGTGATTCAGGTTCAATCTGTCATAGAAAGTTCAAACAAAACACGAACTTTAAGATGAATAAATTTATAGATTATGTAGATAGAGGATAGCAATAACTACATTACCTTTCCTCAAACAAGCATCATATATAATGACAAATAACTGTGCTTTAGACATATCCAGTCTTATGAGTTATCCTATCTAATTACAAGATGATAAAACACATAATGAAGAACAATTATACATTAGACATCTCCAGTATTATGAGTTATCCTACTACGTGTGAGAAGGTAAGATAGGTTGTCTGTAGAAGAGAAAAAAAGATAAATAAAAAAGGCACAGATTGTTTCAAAAGGTGACTTTATCTTTGCAGTAAATGAAACAGAAAATAGGTACTTACTGGAACTCCTGCAGCTTCTCCAATGTGCCTCAAAAGATTTCTAACCTCTAACATAGATTGTCGTGCTCCCAACAAAGCTTTGACAGTTGCATGATGACTAAAATCATCCTTGTGATGATCAATCCACTACATAATACACATTATTAGCATAGCTGAAGACTTTTGTATGCACATATTTAATAGAATAACTACCTTTGTCAAACATGAACAATTGTTACAGAAGAAAAAAGAAAAAGAAAATAACACATGAATAATCAGATTGCACCAAGATAACTTTCTTAAAGCTCAAAGCTATCCCCATTTCTTCTTTGGTTACTAATATAAGGCAAAATAGCGAGTGTTACGATATCTCACTCAAAATGACTGTTGTTGCAGAAAATCTATATTAGTTGATTTCAATAGGTTTGTTAGGATTATATTTAGGATTCACCAAATTTGCATATAGAACTTTCTAACCAGTACAAGTGTATTGAAAAATAACACACGTCTTTACACAGTATCTATCAACCACCTAATAAACAACTAGTGATGTCTGCCGTATCCACTAATTTGAAATCTAACAGATTGGGCTAGTTATGAATTTTTCATCTTGAAGTGTCTGCCATTAACTCCATATGGTGAGAATTGTGATTCACCAAGTTTGCATATAGAACTTTCTAACCAGTAGAAGTGTATTGAAAAATAACACACGTCTTTACACAGCATCTATCACCCACCTAATAAACAACTAGTGATGTCTGCTGTATTTACTAATTTGAAATCTAACAGATTGGCTAGTTATGATTTTTTCATCTTGAAGTGTTTGCCATTAACTCCATACAGTGAGAATTGTGATTGGACATCATGTGCAACTGAATTTAAAGGTAAGGTATATCAATATATGAATGAATGCTGTGTGAGAAGAGGCTTAATCACTTTGTTTTTATTGGAAATATTGTTGTCATTGATGTCAAAGAGTGGACACGCTCGCTGCCATCATATTAGAAGTTATATGCAAAGAAGAATTAAATAAAAACGGAAATATTTATTGTATTTAAAGTCAGAATTTTATCCTTATTGGGCTGACCCATATTACATCATTTTGGCACCCAAATTATGGCGCTCACATTAGGTAATTCACCCAGCTTTTATGTGGGCCGACCACACATAGATTGCTGCCGTCTTTCTATGAAATTAAAATTAAAATTATTGCTTTTATTTGGGCCGACCCCTCTTGGATGGATCGCTCACTATGGGAGAGCCACCTCTCTTGGGTAAAGAGGTATTTGATGAGGTATAAAAGAAGATAAGTTGGAGATATGAGAAGCAAGAATTTAACGCAATATCTTTCCAGATACTAGCAGACTTATGAGCAGATCTGAAGGAATTATAATCAGACTTTATGAGCAGATTTAAACGAGATTTATGAGCAGATTTAAGGGAGATTTATGAGCAGATTTAAAGGAGACTTTTTAGCAGATTTAAAACAGATTTATGAGCAGATTTATAGCAGATCAACAAGCAGATTTTATGAAGGAATTTGACATGATTATCATGCTTTGAAGAAGCAATATTCAAGAAGATGAATGTTTTTTTCCTTTGAAGATTGGTGCCTCATAATTAAAGAGATTAGTGTCTCTTGCTAAGTCGGTGCTTAGTGGTGGGATTGGTGTTTCCAGAGGTTTAGTGCCTACCAAGATTTGTAAACAGAATTTTATTGTTGACTGGATTTGGACAGTAGATCCAAGCAGTCTATTCTCCCATAAGGGTTTCCACATGAATCTTGAGTCTCTTAGTTAGTAGATCTTGTGTGATTGCTATTTTCATGGTTGTTGGTTTTCAAATAAGTAAAAATTTATTTTATACTGATTCACCTCCACCTCCCCCACCCACAACTCTCTCAATATAAGTGTGTGTGATCATCAATTTTGACAACTGTTAATGCTTTGATGGTTTCTAAGAGAGATTTGGTCGGCATAGAGCATGTTCGTAATGGCTTCTATCACAAACAATATAAAGCCTGTAAATAGCATACCCTTTATATTATATGTTTCTGGTACCAGAAGCATATAGTCAGGACAAGGGGTTAGGTTGCAGCTCACATGGCTAAAGATGATTGTAGACCACAGAGAAGCATGCTTAAAGTCTATTCTTAGAAAATTCCTAACTAAAGCACTGGTCTTGAATATATATTTATGTACCCACTCCCAACCATAGTTAATTCTTAACATCCCAAAATAATATGTAATATTTTAGTAGACACTCACAGCAGCAATTCCTTTACATCTATACAACTTGGGATGAATATGCTCCATCTTTTATAGTATGAACCATAGAAAGGAAAAAACTTCATTCATGTTAACAAGTGACCAATCTAGATCAATAAGACTCATAAGTACATCTAGTTGCAATAGAAAAATGTATTGTCCCCATTTTTGGTTTCTCTGTCATTGCAGTTGGCTCTAACCTTCTCGACGAGTGTCAATCTTGTCAGAGGGATTATTTGGTGTTGCTAATGAGCTCAGTTAGTCTTGAGGGCACTTATGCCACATTCCAAAGTGAATTCCGGCTTTGGTGTGTTCTCCAAGATTCTTGACAAGAGCATCTATTTATAGTAAGTCACCCAATTAGGTCCAATTTTCGTTATTCATCACTGATATCACTCTGATGCAGTCACATTTTGATTCCGATGCTTTTTGTCAGTTTTTGCAACTCGGGTGTATTTGTGGTTTTAATTTAATTATTTTTACTAAGGTTGCTAATTTTATTAAATTTATTTAATGGTCACCTTAGTATAATATCTCATTGGAATGAGATTTGAAAGTTTTAAATGTTGGACGCTGATAAAGTGACTTTAAACACCAGGAATGTTTAAATAATAAAATAAATCACTTTTTGGAGTAATAAGTCTGATTTAATTTATAAAATAATTTTATATTATATTTTCCATAAAGCTTCTGGAAACATTATAAAAGAAGTTTTGTGAGCTCATTTGCAATTATTCAAGATAATGTATACTTCTCATTTGGAGATTTGTGATTGTGGCCATATTTCTCATTGAAGGGATGAAAACCCCAACGATTTTCCTGATAGATGAAAACTCAAAAGGTAGCGCAATTCCAGCCAGGGATCGATGGAGTGCTGAAGATTTGGGATTTAGAGACGAAAACCCTCGGATTCCATTGGAGCAATTACACACAAAAGTTGGCTAGATGCTGAACGATTGAAGATTAGATAAAGTTTTGGAGGTTTGTAGTTATTATTTCTCTGATTCAAAGTGAGGATTTATCATTGATTGGTTGTGGTTTCAGTCAAGTTTGGGTTAGTGTAAAGTCTTTGTTAAAGAAAAATTTCAGAGATCAAAAGGTTTTACATGAAGTATACAATGGTAAGAATAATTTCTAATATCTTCTATTCCTTGGTTAACCTAAGTTATATTTTTTGAGAGGTTGTACCCTTCTATTTAGCATATGCTGATTGATGTTTTGGAGTGGTGCTTCTGGGTATTTCACCATTGAATTTCCTATGCTAGGAAACCATGTGGGAAGAGTTTGCAAGAGCTAGAAAAAAGGATTTCTTTTATTAGAACTGTATATAGGGAAAATGGTTAAAGCATACATGATGTTAGAATGCCAAGACCACAAAGCAAATATCATGAAATAAAATCCCAATACATCAACAAAATTGTGAGAACAAAATGCATAAAGAAAGAAATGGAAATGCAAACCCTCGTGATGTGCTTCTCTCACTCCATTTTGTTGTCCTTCTTATTCCTTCAATAGATTTGATGTGTAGCTCTCAAATGTGATCAAATGCACTAAATATTGAAAGCAATTTGACGGAATGATGGCAAGGAAATCGAAGATATGGTCTCCCCTAAATTGAGAAATAAATCCTCAATTTATAGATTTCGAAAAGATAATTGAATGGACCAGATTGAATGTGAGGATAAGTTAGAAGGGAAACTTGCATTTAAAAGTGGAGGACAAAATGAGTTAATTAAAAATAAATAAAGAAAGTATTTATTTTCATCAAAATATACTTTTTCGAAAGTGGAGGAATGAAAGAGTGAAGGATGAATTAAATTGAGAAAGAGAAGAGTTAATTGAAAATAAATAAGGAAACTATTTATTTTCAACTAAAAGCTGCCATTTCAAAAATGGGGAGTGGATTTGGAAAATAAGAGTCATGAGTGGAAAGGGGAAAGAGTTAAGTGAGATAGAAATTAGAAAAATGGAAGAGATAAGTGGAAGAGAAAAGCAGAAGTTAAGTGAGAGAAAGTGGGAATGAAATCTAGGTGAGGATAATTAAAGATTTTATAATTAAATAAGATGAATTATCCTCACCTTTCAAAATTAGCAAGTTAGAAAGATAAATGCAAAAAATTAATAAATATAATTTATTAATTTATGAGCCCATATTAGGTAATTAAATAAAATGAATTTATTTAATTACAAAGAAGATAAAAGGGAATAAATAAATAAATGTTATTTATTCATCACACTAGGATATGGGGAGAAATTAATTAAATAATTAATTCCCCTAGGACATGTTAATGTTGAAAGGGTTAGTCGATTGAACGAATTAATCAATTGGACTAATGACAGGGACGATTGAAACTGAAGACTAATTAAATAATTAAATAATTATTTAATTTGAGAGGAAAGATAAAGTAAGGGATTAAATAATTCTAAGAGGAATAGTTAGGAAGAAATAGTGACGAACATTAATTAAATAATGAAAATTATTTAATTAATGGTTTTTTCATTATTTAATTAATGGTTTAGAAGAACAATAATTAAATAATTAAAAATTATTTAATTATAGGGAATTAGAAGAAGAATATTAGCGCTAATTAAATAATAAATTATTTAATCAGTTTTAGATGAAAAATTAGTGAAAAAGTGTCATAAGAGACCTAAGACAATTTTCAATGTCTACAAGAACAAAATTGCCCCTAATCAGGTCATACCAACTGTAGGGTGGTATTTGGTGGTATGAAATAGTTTCCAAGACATGTTTATGGTTGCAAACCAATTCTAGGGAAGTGCCTAGGTTGTTGGGAGTGATTCCAAGTGATAGAAAGTATTTTTGTGTGCTCAAAAAACTATAGTAAATTATTCTTCAAGCCACCCCTGTGATTGTCCAATGCACAGGTTCAACAGCAGGTCCAAGTTGTTTTGAAGGTCTTTATTCAAGTCTACTCTATCAAAATCCATTATCAAATCTGTTGGCATTACAATTCGCACCTCTGAAGTGCATATTGACAACGAACAGCTATGCACGGTGCGTAATAATTGCTCTTCAAATTAGGAGGGGAAGCTCCCTCTTTTGTTGATATGTGTGAAAAAGTAAATGTTCTAAATCCTATCTTTTTGACTCAGTTGAAAGAGGCACAAGGTTAAGAAAACCAATACATTGCAACTAAGGTTTTTCTCTGGTTTTGCAAATCTTAACTACAACTAAACCAATGCTTAAACTATCCTATTTTCTCAAGAGAAACAGAGCATGAGGACTTAGGAGCAGGGAATGTTTATACAATAAACTTCATATCAGGATTTCCAAGGAGGAGGAACCCCTATCCGAGGAGTAGGCTGAAATGAAGGTTATTGGTAACAACATCAAATGACAAACTTAATTTCTAAATTCCCAAGGAGGAACCCCTATCTGAGGTGTAGATATGAAACCAACTTACTGGAAACAACACTTAAACGACAATCTTCTTTATAAATTCCCAAGGAGGAGGAACCCCTATCCGAGGTGTAGATATGAAAGAAAAACTATTAATCACAACATCAAACAATAAACTCTACTTCTAAATTCCCGAGGAACCCCTATCCGAGGTGCATACATGAAACAAAGCTTATTAATCGCAACAAGAATAAAACTGGGACAGCAAATTGCATAACGAGACACTCACACAATGAACGATCAAACCAACATAATATTTAACTAAGTGAACAGATACAAAATAGCAATATTGCACGGCAAGGTGGGCACAACAATTTGTTATCACAGCAAAAGTTCTAATTACAATGTGAACAAATACTGAATAGCAATATTGGACGACAAGGTGGCACAACAATTAGATATAACGAGCAAAAGTTAATTACAAATGAGCAAGGGTGTTCTTATTTATAGAACTTCAAGGAGTAGGGAACCCTAAAATCTCCTTGAGTTTACACTCAGTCTTGCAAGCATGCAAGAATTTATTCTCTAAACCTAAATGTATGCAACTATACAGTTAACTAGAAAACTACCATCTGTTAACTGAAACAAAACTAAACTAAAATGGACATGTGCAACATGCAAGTCCTTACTAAAATGAAAAGTTAACTGATAACTAACATCAGTTAACTGGATCCTAACTGAAAGTCTGACCTCCTCCAAAAGATATCCTCAAGATAGACATGCAATGATATGTGAAACAACGAGCTTAACTTGGAAAGAAGCATCAAGTTAACTGCTTTGTTTAATGTCTATCTTGCGAATTGTAAGATCCAAGTGTCAGTCTACTCCAAGCCGTCTAGAGCAATCATCTCATCCATGAACTCATTAACTGTCTCCTCTTCTGGCACTCTGACGCTATCCAAGATGATAGATTGCTTGCACAATGCCTTCTCTCCATCCTTGATCTTTCTGTGGCACTCTTTGATTTCTCTGGCTAACTTGTCGAAGCTTATTGACATCACCGAGAAGTGATTCAACTTGGGCGCCACAAGCTCACCATCAAGACCGTCATGAACCAAATTCTAAAACTCAATCTACACAGTCTCGAGATTAATATAATTACCATTCTCATGAAGATAATGGCACGAGATATGAGTGACGAATCCGCTCACAAGTTTGAGTGCATTGGAAACATCTTCTTTGATTGTGTCCAGCTTTGAAGAGATTCTTTCATACATTTCCACTTTGAAGAGGTGTTGTTCTCTCCAAGCGAAAAGCTTTCTTTTATCCTCATTTGCTACAATGGCGTCGTATGTAACTGCCAACTGAGAAACAAGAATCAAGTCCTTCGGTTTTCCCTTAGCCATAGTCAATTCAAGCCGCTGGATTCCTTGACGAAGGTCATGTGCCTCGTACCTCAACTGATACAACTCTGTGAGAAGGTATCTACTTGCAATGATGAAATCCTTGATCCAATTATCCAAGAGTTTTCCACAATTGACTAACTGATCGAGCTTTTGTTGATTTGCAGGTGTCTCTCGAAGTTGAGGAAGAATGGCTGCAACGTTTGAGGTTCCATGAAGAAGATCCGAGATGCACTATCGGAGTTGCTTGTTCTTAGCCTTGAAAGTTGCCTTGTCTTCTCCATCTTTCATGACTAGCTCTTCAAGATTACTTGCAGCAACCTTAAAGAGGCTCACGTCCACGTCCCGAGTGCTCCTGCCAAGATTTGCTTTGACGAAGGTGAAATTACCAACTTCAACTTCATCCAGACTCTTGCCCTTTGGTGGTGTAGCAACTTCAACAACGATCTCTGGTGTAATGTCCCCATTTTGGCCATACGCTCTTCATTTGGTTTTAGCCTATTTCCGGAAATCCGTAGGCTACTCAGATGTGCGAATTTAGGGTTTCCACTTTCATTAAGTCTTGCTTCCAGCTCAGTTCTGCTTTCTGTTGGTTTTGAGGTAAACTTACTATTTTTGGCAGTGGCTATTTTTAGTAAGTCTAATTTTGGCAAAGGCATCATCGCAGCTTCAACTCAAGTCATCTTGTTATCCATTAGTTTTAGGGGCATTGGGGTTTGGTTTTTCATGAGTTGTTTATACTTAGTCAAATTTCATGTTCTCACTTGTACCCCACCCTTAGGAGTAATAACTTCATGTTGTTTTAAAAGAGGGGCCATTAAGGGGTCAATTGTGCATTTAATGATTTATTAAATGCTTTACGTTGCAAGTGAAGTTGGACTTAAAGGAAGGTTGAGTAATATTTTATTATTTCAAAAAGTAAAAGGCAAAAAGGTGGCGTCCCTTTTGAAAGTTGAAGTGATTCAACTTCTTGGAATTTGAAGAGTTCTTGTTGCTTCATTTGCCAACTAAAGCTTATATATTGCTGCTGTTTGAAGAGCTGATTATCCAATGTTATCTTTGTCAAAATGACAACTTGCAATACCAGGGATGCTTACCTCCTAGTTCCAATCCAATTGTGTTTGAAAGACAACACCTAGTTGGTCTTATTCGCTTCTCAATACCTAGCAGATTGTGCTTCAAAGTTGGTGAATTTTGGTGAGAATTTCAGTTTTAATGTTGCTGATGTATACACAGCTGAAGGTGTTTTTCATTTACAGCTTTTGATGTGAATTTATTTTGGTTATGGGTATTTGATTCTTGCAATTCTATGCTAATGGCGACCATATTTGGAGAATTTCAGAATTTAATTCCAAGTATTTGATTTTTAGCAAGAGAAATCGCCCCTCTTGAGGGCAGTACCATCTTGAGAGTGCATTGGGATTCGTGCAAAATAATATCTTGAGTTTTGATGCAGTTTTGTGGTTTGAGTTTGGGCACCTATCCTCCAAAGAGACTTTGCATTTCGTTTCATTCAATTCAGAGGTATATTGAAAGAGTTATGAGCATTTCATTGTTTTATAGGTTTTTGGTTTACAGTTTCAGTTTGCTGGTTTTTATTATCAGACTTCAATAAGTTCAGAATTTGGCTTCAATTTCAGTCTTTGAGAGTTATATAAACTAGCTAAATTCATCCTTTACATATTTGCATTCATTCTTCTATTGTAACACTTGTAATTTGCAGTTTTTCTTAATTGTAAGGTTGAGAATTAGTAGTACTAATCCAACCATTTATTTACTGCATTTACTTGTGATCTTTAATGCAAATATCATAACCCCTGGATGGTTTACCGCCAGTGTGGAGGAATCTGATTTGTATTTACTTTCTATCACCCATTGTTAAGTGGAAAATTCCCACTGTTTAGTGGATGTCCGCCGCAGCGGAGGAATTAGTCTGGATTATGTTGTTTTCTTCCCCCCACTATTTAAGTGGTTGAGCAGATTTCTTCATGGCTGGTTATCCACCTATTTGTTTCTGTTTTCAATTAATAACTCCGTCATGTTAGCACCTCGCCCTCAGTGGGATCTTGAGTGCACATTCTTGACGTTGAGTTTGTTTCATTTCAAGTACTGTTCTTTAATTTCTCCGCCATATGACAACACCTATCCTTCCTTGGGATTGAGTGTGCATTCTTGGCGTTGAGTTCTTTCAAGCTTGGATTTCAGTTTTGATGCTAATGCTAATCCATTGGCATAGTGTTGGCTTGTGTTATGATAATTCAAGAAAAAAATTGGTTAGTATATTTCATCTGGTTCAGGAGTCTTCACTATATGCACCTAATTCTTGATCTTCTTGTTTGACTTATCCTGATAGGGACTGCCAAACTTAGATAGATCAAGCTGATATGAAGGCTTTCGCCTCCTTTCCAAAGTCTTCTCGAGCCAACACGAGTGATCAATGTTATCCTCTCGAGGAGAAACTGTTGCTGCTATGTCAACCTTTGGTGGATCAACTGGTCCTGAGGCTTCACAAACTGGTGATTTTGGCTCTGAGTCAATATCAATGGGAGGTGACTGTGGTGAGAATGGCAAGCCAGGAGAAGAAGAACCAACTTCAACTTGCATTACTAGCTCCACTGGAACTTCCAACACCACCTCGATCTTCTTTTGCTTACTCGTGTTCCTTCCCTTCGTGTTCCCACTAACTCTGACACCTTCAGGAGGTTTCATGATAACCTTTAACTTGGGGTCTCGACCTTGATGTAGAAGGTAGTGAAGAAAACCCCATTGGCAGCTTTGCAACTGAAACTGTCTTTCGCCTTCTCTTGCTGTCCAAGAAGTACATGCTAGTCTTGATAACCCCTCTTGACAACTCCTCCATTGATGTATTCTCTTTAGCATACCAGTCCAGTTGGCAAAGTGGCCAGCGAGCAACTTGATCCTTGACGAATGTGTAAGTAACACTTCTTCATCATCATTTGACAAACCCTCAATGTCTTCTGATAGGAAATCAAGAACCTGAGGAAGAGTAAGTTTGTAGTAATGACATCGGCACACTTCAAATTCATCTTCACAATTGACCCAAAAGTCCTCAAGTGCTGGCCCGTGTGAATTACTTCGCTCCAACCGAGCTGCATAATGACCCAGAGGATCATAGGAGCGCTTCTCACTGAGGTACCTAAGATGGAGTTTTAACAACTCATTGGTCATTAACTTGCAATCAGCTGCTGTCCTGCACTTGTATATGCCTAGTCAAAACGGAAAGGTGAATGCTTTCTTGTGCCAATTGCGAAGAAAAGAGTGAACCTCATGAGCCTGTCTTAGGAACTCCATGAATAGGACCTTATCTGAAGGGTATCTCGGTAGCATCAAAGGTTCTCCAGTGTAACCATACACTCGGATATATGTGAAAGTGGGAAATTGGATAAACCAATCTGCCCAACTCTCCATTGCGGATTTTTCCTCTAGTGAAATTCTGATGTGCATCTCATTATCAAGGTCTTTGATTGTCTTCATTAGGAAGTGATCATTTACTTGTTTGAAATCCTGTTAAGCCTTTGAGAACTCCAATTGTGGGAAGAATTTGTGAACATGCTGAACGCCAAGAGTTCCAATGGTCTTCAAAGTTCTAAAATTGCCTTGAAAAAACAATTAAATAGACAAGATAAGAAACCATGTGAAACTCATGGATTTTAAGGAATCCTATGATTTGTTGGTGAAGACACTCACTGATGAACATAGCCCAGTCAAAGTGTTCCTTATTGTCGATAATCCAGGAAATGACATAGAACATGCATGGTCGAAAAATATGAGCTTCCTCTTGACCTGTAATCCGGTTGAGCAAAGTAATCAAGATAACTATTTCGTCCTTGAACTCTCCACGCCCAACCATCTTTGGCAAGTTGGTTTTCTGTTCTTTTAGCCACCTTTGAGCAACCTTTCTCTGAGATCTTTCTTTGTCTCCGTACCATATCTTGTCACAATCCTCAATGACTATGACAGAATTATCCGAGTGGGGTGGAATGGCAAAACATTTCTCGACGTCTCTCAACTTGAGGCTGCAAATGACTTACCCATCAGCTCATTGGATTTGTCTTGTGGATTAGTCATAATGTTTTATACATGCAATGACGAGCTCAAGATCAGCCACTGTGATGGGAATAGATGCCACTGCCAACAATTCAGAATGCTCAAGATTCTTGACTGTCGTGCTGCTGATGCCTTCCAACGTGCTCAATTTGACCATTGGATAAACATGACCCAAGTCTGTGTCAAAGGTTTTAAAGTCATGAACTAAGACTGATTTGGCCTTGTATTCTATTGGGTTGAATTGCATTTTGAAAATCTTGACTTTTGACTGTAAAGTCAGATATGTTTGGACAATTTTCAGAAAAAAGGTAAAAAAAGGCTTTGGAGAGGCTAAAAATATTAGTTGCAGAAAAAAAAATTGGAAATTTTCTGAAACATGGGTTTTGTAGAGAATTAAATTCTAAGCCAACCCAGATCGTCAGAAACTCGAAAAAATGAGTTTTACTAAGGCATGCAAAGGCTTTTTAGTTGAGAACTGCAAGGGTGTAAGGGCACTGGGAGCAATTTTACCCAAGAAAAACTGGCACATGGGTTTTGTAGGCGCTGATGAGCTTTTTTTTTTTAGAGCAGGAATCGGGTAGCACTAATTGCAAACTGCAGCGCTGTTTTTTTAACGTGACCGCGCGGCGCGACACGGTACCACGGGACGGGGGAGACTAGAACTCGTGACCAGCCGAGCCGCAACGGAATTACTTAGCCAACCGAGCTAGGGCCCCCGCCCAGGCGCTGATGAGTTGAACAGACCCAAATGATTCCATTTTGGAAAAATTGAGTTTTTGGCCCGCATGCAAAATAATCTTCAAAAAAAGCACAATACTTCAAAATGTGAAGTAACGGGGCAATTTTCTCGAAAAATTCAGAAACATAGATTTTGCTACCGATGCTAAATTATGTGAACCCAAATGATCAAATTTTGAAAATTATGCCATTTGCTTTGACATGCGAGAGAAAACCTAAGACAAGGATAGAAGAATTTTAGAGATAGAAAATATAAATTATTATTCTGCCTCTGAAAATGACGCCTATGCCTTGATTGAGATTTGATAAAGTCTGCATGCACTCAAACAATGAAGTCTAGAAAATAGATCCTCTGAAAAATCTGGACCTAGCACTGTAAAGATGTAATGTCCCCATTTTAGCTATTTTCCCTTCGGTGACTAATAGCCTATTTCTAGAAGCCCGTAGGCTCCTCAGAGGTTAAATTAGGGTTTCCTATTTTATAGAGGCTCCGAAGCATTTTTGATGGCTACATGTTAGAGTTTTGGATGCTTGTCTAGTGGGGTTTTCTGGGTTTTTAGAGAGCTTCGCAATGATATAACATGCAAAGTGAGTTGAGCAACTTTTTAGAAGTTACTATTTTTAGTAAGTTCTATTTCTGACAGTGCCATCTTGGGCAGTAGCATTAGCAGCCAGCTCAGTTTCCATTTTGGGCAAAGCAATTTGGAGTATAGTTGGTTTTCAACATTTTTAAGGCACATTTTGGTAAAATGATTTATTTCAAGTCATTAATGTTGTGTTTCCAAATTGATCCCTTGCCCTAATGTAATGACTTGAAGTTGTGTTAAAAGGTGGTACTCAAAGGTGGACGCCTCATGGAGAAATTAAAATTATTTTTTATAATGTTTATTGTGCCTTGAAGTTTGGACGCCTAAATAAGGTGGAATAAAGTGTTTTGAAAATTTAAATATTTCAAAAGATGAATAGGCGTCCCTTTGGTGGGAAATGTTGGGAATTTGAAAGGTCATTACTAACTCTATAAAAGAGAGTCTCTTCCAACTTCATCTCTTCTTCATTAGCCATGCCTAACTGCCAACTTCTCGATACCACAAGGAGTTGAACTAGAATCTGTTCTGATTTTTGGTGTAGTACCGAAGATAACTGTCATTCATCTGCCTGAACATGAAGCACTGATCCACAAGATGGCAGGATCTTCTGCTCTGATACCACTAAAATATGCCCCTTAAATGTGTTCTTCTTTAGCGAACTCAACCTGCACATTGGTACTATTGAAATCTTCTATGAAGTCATTTGTCTCAAGATCTTCATCGGATGAATCCTCATTAGGACTCAAAACTGCTGTTATGTTCTTCTTACCCAAACAATCTGCATAATTTCCCACCTCATGCAAGTTTAGGGGGTATTTTGGGACTCTAACTTAATCCCCTCATTTGCCAAGGTATCTTCTTCAAACGTCCTATGATTTTGAGGCAAAATGTGCACCTTGCTTGTGCCATCTTCAACATTAGTTGACAGATTTTTCTCTTCAATTTGCTTACTTGTGGGCTGCAAACCACAAACAGATCCTTTTGCTTCTTCCTTCCTTGATTCTTCAACCATGGCAAGTTCTACTTCTCTTTTAATTTTTTTCTTGATGTAATTGACCACACCCACTTTTCCAGGATTCCTAATCAACACACAATTCAAGTAGCAATCAAAAGAAACATCATTCTTGAACTCATCTGACATACTCTGATATTATGCATGGAATATGGAAGCATCATGTTCACATTCCCTCATGAACTGTTCGACAAATCTACTAATGTCCATTGTGGCAACACTAATTTTTCTGTTCTCGCCAATAGAATGGCAGGAACTTCGGCTTTGATACCACTGAAATATGCCTACCAATTTTTTCCTTGAATTCTCACAACACCAACCAACACTACGCCAAATGTTTAGTGTTAGCTTTCCAAAATGATAAGCAAATTGAATACACTCAACGCCAAAAATGTTCACCAATATCCTTCAAGAGGCGAGGTGATAGCATACGGCGGAGGTAAATGATCAATAATTGAAAGTAAATTACAGCTAAATGTAAAGAGGTGGTGAACCAGCCATGAAAGTTTTCCACACTTCCACTAATTCAGTGGGGGGAAGAAATTACAAAACAAACTAATTCATTCGTTGCGGCAGGCATCCACTCGTGAGTGGGAATTCACCACTTTTCAGTGGGTACAAAGAGAGATTAACAAGTTATTTTTCCACATTGGTGATAAACCATCCAGAGGTTACAAATGTGAAAACTTAACACAAGTAAAGCAGTAAAGGACTGAAACAATACTATTGTTATCAATCTTAAAGAACTATTGAAAATTACAAGTGAATTACAATAGCTTCAAAGCTTAGTGAACATAGATGATCTCCCACTCAAAATCTCTCAATTATTGAAGTTATGAACTGAAATCAAATTCTGAAATAAATCTAATATAAAATCTGCCAACTGAGTTTTCAAAACCAGCAATCAACAACATATCAAAAAGGACGAATCTCTTAACCACACTTCACCCAACTTCAATGAGGCTACAAAGTCTTCAATTCCAATGCTAGCCAACCAAATAACCTGAATTTAAACAATTCAAAGCAGCCACCAAAGGGAAAACTTGAGCTTCATTGTTGGAGAATTTGATGTATTTCTCAGTTTTTGAGCTTGCTGGTTCATTCATGGCTAAAGGTGATTTTTATATGCAGCTCTTTGTATGAATTTTATTTGCTTATGCATATTTGATCTAATGAAACCTATGCTAGAGGTGCTTCAATTTGTACGTTGGCAGATTTATTGAGCAAGTATCCATTTTATTTGCAAAGGTCGACTTCTTTCCTAAGCCGTCCCTTGTCTTTGAAGCTTATATTGGTTTGCTGGGCAGATTGCAGCGTTGTATGTGTCTTGAAATTGTTCTTTCATGGACGCCTAGCATTTGAGAAGGTTTATTTTCAGTCTTATTTGATTTTGGTGAGACATAGATGAAGATATGAGCAATTCGTTGGAGTCTTAGCATGCTGGTCTAAATTGGGGTTTATTGAAAATTTATATCAGACCTTCATTTTCTGTTCTATGCTCAGTTTCTTGAAGTTCCAATTCATATATGAGTTTAGAAGCTTAGAGTAACTATTGCAGCTACATTGAAGCTCGATTTTTCCCTTTGGTGGCTGCTTTGAATTGTTTAAATTCAGGTTATTTGGTTGGATAGCATTGAAATTGAAGACTTTGCAGCCTCATTGAAGTTGGGTGAAGTGTGGTAAGAGATTTGTCCTTTTTGATATGTTGTTGATTGCTGGTTTTGAAAACTCAGTTGGCAGATTTTATATCAGATTTATTTCAGAATTTGATTTCAGTTCATAACTTCAATAATTGAGAGATTTTGAGTGGGAGATCATCTATGTTCACTAAGCTTTGAAGCTATTGTAATTCACTTGTAATTTGCAATAGTTATTTACATTGTAAGACTGATAACAATAGTACTGTTTCAGTCCTTCTTTACTGCTTTACTTGTGTTAAGTTTTCACATTTGTAACCCCTGGATGGTTTATTGCCAGTGTGGAAAAATAACTTGTTAATCTCTCTTTGTACCCACTGAAAAGTGGTGAATTCAAACTCACGAGTGGATGCCTGCCGCAGTGAATGAATTAGTTTGTTTTGTAATTTCTTCCCCCCACTGAATTAGTGGAAGTGTGGAAAACTTTCATGGCTGGTTCACCGCCTCTTTACATTCAGCTGTAATTTACTTTCAGTTATTGATCATTTACCTCCGCCATATGCTATCACCTCGCTTCTTGAAGGATCTTGGTGAACATTTTTGGTGTTGAGTGTATTCAATTTGCTTATCATTTTGGAAAGCTAACACTAAACATTTGGCATAGTGTTGGTTTGTGTTGTGAGAATTCAAGGAAAAAATTGGTAGGCATATTTCAAAAGAACCCTAAAAATATCACCCGTAGCGCCTTCAGATCTTTGCTTGCTTGAAAAAATGTGTTTGCTTCCACCTGTAATGAGAATAATGGACACCCAAATGACTTAATAAATATCTTAAGGCGCCACAAATGCATGCAAATCCCTAAATATGGATGTCTCAATGCTATTGGACCCCAAATTCAGTTAACTGGATGAGATAAAACCCTAATTTGGGCGCCAACTCTGCATGCACAAATAAACTCGCTATAAACAAGAAAATATTAAGTCATCTGAGGTCGATTCAAAAGTTAAAATGAAGATTAAATATTATTTTAATTCAAGTTAACAAAACTCCAGTTGTGGGGCAGCCAACAAACTTGAGTTCAAAAGTCAAACTTTGACTTTGGCGCCAACTCTCCAGACTTAGAAATTTTCATTTGCAAACATCACCGAAGGCTACGTTCGATCACTGATTCTGATTCACTGATGTATCCAGAAAACTGGCTGATAGTTTCATTGAAGAGCAAGATCAAAACTGACAATAAACTCCTTGACGTTGCAAACCCTAATTCTAACTTTTGAGGTTTCAAAATTCAGGGCGCCCCTGGCCTCCAGGGGCGCTTTTGTGCTTCAGACAGTCAATTTTC
This sequence comes from Sequoia sempervirens, assembly GCA_007258455.2. Taxonomy (NCBI): domain Eukaryota; kingdom Viridiplantae; phylum Streptophyta; class Pinopsida; order Cupressales; family Cupressaceae; genus Sequoia; species Sequoia sempervirens. The sequence goes on along the minus strand of VDFB02386541.1, from coordinate 126,452 downwards.
ATGCATTTTCATCACTTTGAAGGTGATTTTGACCCTACTTCATCTCGCGTTCTCCAACATTCGACAAAACTTCAGAATTGGCTGATAGACTCACTGTGAAGCTAGCTCAATTCTGAACATGAGCTCTTAGAGAGCACTTTTCCTAAAAACATCATCTGCTAGGTGAAAAACATGGGCACCCCTAGCCTCTAGGGGCGCTTTTTCTCCCAAAGTTAGCCATTTTTCAAAAAAGATTGAATCTCCACTTAATCCCTGGCTGCAGGTTGTTGAGAAATCCTCTGACCCGGCTGAGGTATGTAACAAAAAGCTCGAACCATCATAGACAAGATGAGTATCTGAGATAACCCAAATAACTGCATTTCAAGCTCCAAAACCTTGGGCGCCCTTGGCCTCCAAGGGCACTTTTGTTGTTTTCTAACATTTTTGACCATGATTAAACCTCATGTTTGACTCTTGATTCTGGTAGTTCAACAACTCAGATTAACCCGCTAACGGATTCGTTGCGAAGCTTGATCAAGTCTGAGACAAATATCTTGGGTATTATTGACCAAAATTTTTTATTTGGTACCTCAAAAAGACGGGCGCCCCTAGCCTCCAGGGGCACTTTCTACTCGAGTGTTAGTCAAATTTTAATCTCCCTCATTTCTCGTTCAATCTTCAATTTCAGGTGCTAGACAGATCTTCCAGACTGGCTGGTAGGCTTATTGCGAAGCTGACAGTATTTCGGAGAAGTCTTCTTGGAAGTGACAAATCTCAGAAAGTTGATCTGGGCCTCTGAAATCTAGGGTGCCCTTGGCCTCCAAGGGCTCTTTTGTTTCCAAAGTTAGAAAAATTTCAATGATTTTCACCTTGATGAAAATCCCCTCCGTGACAAAGCATCATTTTGAACATATCCCGCCATAGAATCTTTGCTGGAGTGTTTTAAGCTTAGATTTCAACACTTGGCATCTGGCCATCTGCCATTGACGACCTTGGAGGTCCTAACTTTTCTCCTCAAAAAGTGAAAACTACCGACTAGACTTAAACTGACTTTTTCCTGATTCTGACTTCACCACTGTGACCGTGAAGTGAAATAAGCCAATCAAAACAATTTTCAGTCAATTGTGACAAGTTTCAATTTTTAGGGTTTTGACCTAAAAATAGGGGTCCAAAAACCCTAATTTTCAAATTTTCAAAATTTTACTAGTATCTTCCACATCAAACAGACTAAAAGCCCATACTTGACTTGCCCAAAAACTGACTTCTAACGACAATTTTACAAGGTTTTGACCATTTTAAGAAAAATGTCTTAATGAAGCAAAAAAATTGGTTTGGGTACAACAAAATCGATATACTGTTATGCTACCAAGTTGCATCCACATTCATTAACTAGAAATTTGACATAACAAGCTCAATCTGAGGTTTGCATTGAATTGGTAAAATAGAATTTGATTTCCTTGTTTCAATTATTTGTTGCTTTCAATACTTTTATTTTTATACTTTTTCATTTTCATTATATACACATCCCAACTCAAGTTTTTTTTCACTTTTCACATTAAAATTTTGTATTAGATGAAGTAACAAAATCATGCTTAAGAAATCTAAGTACATTGTAAATTTGACCCTCTAAATGTGTGGTAGTTCTAAAAATAGTAACTTTTTCTGGGTTTCTTTAGAAACGGATACTGGCAAAACTTTCTAAAAATAGAAAGTTGGTCCGATAGGGTTCAAACTGATTTTGATTGGCTCAAAATACGTCCATATTAGGTTGGTGTAGTCAGAATCTCAAAATCATCAGTTTTACCCTAGTGGGTCTATTCTGCTTTTTCAGAAGCATATCAGGAGCCCTGAGGTCATCAATGGAGGTCAGTAGACTGCCAGGCGTCAAATTCAACACTCATAGCATTCAACAGAAGGTGAGTTCATGAGATAGCACAAAGAACGAGAAAGAAGGTGAAAAACAATGAAAATTTTCTAACACTGCCAAACTTAGGCGCCCCAGGTGAAGATAGGGGCCCATCTTTTAGGGCACTAAAAGATGAAATTAGGGTTTATGCCTCCAACCAAATTTGCTCAGTTTTCTGTCAACTCCGGAGCGAGTCCAACGGTCAATCAACGAATCATCCAGTCATCCGGAATTCGAGGCCGAACAGGAGGTATCCAAACTGATGTCAGATTGAAAAAGAATGAAGATTATCAAAATTGACTTAAGTCTGGTAACTTTGGGTGCCCCTGGTGAAGAAGGGCGCCCAACTTTTTGAAGCACCTAACTCAACAGTTAGGGTTTGAGAATATGCTCGATCTCTTCAGTATTCAGCCAGCTTCGCCACGCCTGTCTCTGTCAGATCATTCAACTGGTCATCCTTCAGCAGATTCAGGTCAAAGAGGAACGTACAAAATGAAAGTTTCAAACTCTGAAGAAAGTCAAATGAAAAAATGGCTGTTTGGAAGGTTTGGGTGCCCCAGGAGAGAAGAGGCGCCCTAGATTTCAAGGGGCTAAATAGATGATTTTGTAGAAGCGGCTCTAACATGATTTCTTCACAATTGATCTGGCTTTCCAACGAGATATCTAGCGTGTCAATCAGAGTTCACCGTCGCCAGATATGAGGAGCTAAAAGGAGGGTCTGACGAGGGCTAAAAATTGAGATTTAGAAGCAAACAAGAAAAAGTTGAAAATAAACTAACTCAACAAGAAAAAGTTGAAAATAAACTAACTCTGGTAAGGAGGGTCTGACGAGGGCTAAAAATTGAGATTCAGAAGCAAACAAGAAAAAGTTGAAAATAAACTAACTCTGGTGAGTTTGGGCGCCCCAGCTTGCCAGGGGCGCCCAAGCTTTTGAGGGCCTAAAATTCACTGTTTGGCGAAGTTCATCCTAGAAGACCCCTCCTAATATCTCGTCAGCTACGCAACAAGCATAACCGGCAGTCAATCCGACACCTGAGTCACCAGATTCGACCAAATCATCTGTAGAAGAAGAGTTAATGAAGAAATTGAAGACATGAACTCTGGACAAAATGGGCGCCCCTGGAGAAGAAAGGCTCCCATGAATTCGGAGGTCGAAATGAAGATTTTTGCCAGAGACGCCTCCAGAACAATCTTCTCAGAATCAGTTAGGCTCCGCGATGAATCCTTCAGCTCGTTCATCAGATTAATCTGCAAGCCGGAAATCAAAGGCGAAGTAGGGGGTCAAAATAGTGAAAAGTAGAAAATATCAGAAAAATGGCTAACACTGCTTGAAGTGGGTGCCCCTGGTGAAGAAGGGCGCCCAACTTCTCATGCCTTAGAAAATTTTGCAAAGTTTTCAAGAATTTTCAAAGTTGCAAAGAGGATGAGGGCGTCCAAGTGCACTGAACAGCTGATTTAGGGTTTTGGAAATAAAACCAAAAGAAAGCAAAGCAAAAACAAAACCCTAAGTCTATTTAACACCTCTCTTTCATGTGATTTTCATTATTTTTGTAGATAGCATTCAAAGGAGAAAGTTGGAGCAGCAAGTTGAAGAAATTTTTCAAGATTCAAGAGCTTAGTTTGCTGGTTTTTCATCAAAATTTTCAGACCAGCAACTTAAACCCTTGCTTTTTCATGCTTTTTCATCCAGAAGATCAAATTTTTTCAAGGAGAAGGCCAAGGTTTTCAAATTTTCAGCCATCTAGGTCTTTTCACTTCATTCTTCTGAAGAAATTTTCAAGAATTTCATCAAGTTGCAGCGGCTGCTTTTTATTTGCATGTCAGTGAAATCCTCAGTGCATTCAGTTTTCAACCATCTAGGTCCTCTCAAATCAGTCTTCTGAAGAAAACCCATATCACAACTTTTTTCAAGAAAATTTCAAATCCTAGGGTTGGCTGCTTTTTCGATCAGCCATCAGGGTTTTGCAAATCTAATCAACTGGGTTCATTTCTAATCATATTCTGAACAAAACCGAGGTGCCAATTTTTTTCATGAGAAATTGAAGAAATTAGAGTTTGCTGTTTTTTCAGGCAAAATTCAAAATTTTCGAAAACGGACAATCTGGGTTGTCTTGCAACGAAATTCTGAGCAAAACCCATATCTCAGAAAATTTTCAAAAAATTTGTCCGTTGGAACGAAATAAATCAGCATTCTAAAAATAGAAGTTGCTCAGAACTTGTCTGAACCTAGGCGAGTTTACAGTCATTCTTCAAGTTTCCCGAAATGGAGTAGACTCCCAATGTTTTCAAGACTGAATCAGCTCTTTATCATGATTACATCAAACGGCTGAGACAGACTTGCATCATATCAAGCCGGTGTTTGATTTACACGCTTTGGAGAGCGCAGGCAACACCTCAATCAGGAACTTGGGACATTCTGGACTCCTCGCAGCAGCGTCTATTCCTATAGCAGTTCAGAGTCTTGAGTTCGTAATCGCTTGCATCAAGCATTACAACCCAGCTACAAGGGAGATCCAATCAGTGGATAGCAGATTGATTTGCAGTCTGAAGCCTGATATGATCGAGAAGTGTTTTTCCATTCCCCCATGGCCTGAAAGTGTAACTCTCTCAATGGGCGAATGTGAAAGGATATGGGACATGCATAAAGACAAATATAGTAAGAAGATTGCGCAGAGGTGGATGAAAGAAAAGCATAAGACTCTGCCAAAGAACGTCGGGCGAGGAGAGTTTTAGGACGAGATTGCCATCATTATCACCTTGCTCAATAGGGTAACTGGCTCAGAAGATGCCACCAAGTTTCAGCCTTGGATGTTTTACACCATACCCCACATCATGAAGAAAACCGAGTTCTATGATTGGCCTACCTTGATTAGTGACAGTCTACATCAACAAATAACATAATACTTCCAATATCATGAGTTTCATATGGTGTCGTACCTAGTCTACCTGGTGGCCTATCAAGGTCAATTCAGAGGGTTGAACACCGAGGGATCATTGAGCATACAACATATATACAATTACTATTCCCAGTTGGAATTCACGAAGTCGCTGCATCACTACAAAAGAGTGAACGAGGCTTTTCTGATGTACACTGTGCGGGACCTGGACAATGAATTACATGTCCGTATATCTTCAGTTGCCAGGGCAGAGATGGTGGAGTGGGCAGATTGGTTCATACAGTTTCCCACTTTCAACTATCTCAGGGTCTATGGTTATTCAGGTGCCCCGCTTATGTTACCAAGGTATCTGTTAGACGAGGTTGTCTTCATGGAATTCTTAAGGCAAGCCCACGATGTTCATACAATCTTGAGGAATAGAAGGAAACCCTCTCTTCATTTTCCATTAGGGCTGGGAATCTATACATGCAGGACTGCCACAGATGCAAAGACAATGGGAGATGAGTTAGATAAACTCGGCCTCAAGTCTTACAGTGAGAGACGATCATTTGATCCTCATGGTGTCTATGCTGGCCGACTTGAGAAGAACTATGATCATATAGCTGCACTTGAAGATTTTTGGGCTAATTGTACAGATGAGTTCGAGGTGTGGAGACGTAGATATAGCAGGCTTACTCTCCACCAGATGAAGGACTGTTTAAATGAAGACATAGAAGGGTTATCAGATGATGATGAGGATGTGCTTCTCCCGATGTATACTCAGAAGCGAATTGAAGATCAGCCTCTTCCACAAGTTAACTGAGCTAATAAAGAGTAACTCTCAGTTGAAGACAGGACAAGACAAGTCCTTGAGCATAGCAAGGTTTTCTTACTCCTTAAGAGGAAAAACTCCATTCCAGTAGCAGAGCTGCCAAGAACAATTCCCTCTTCTTCCAGAACACAGTCAAAAGGAAAGGGTAAGAGTCAGTCTCAAGAAGGCGTCAAAGGGAGTAGATTAAATAAAAATGTAAAAAGAAGGTTAGACTTCTCAGGTATAGTCATACAGGAGCAGCCTACAGCTAAAACAGAAGCTCCTCCTAACGAGCCCGTACCTCAGAAAGAAACAGAGGAGCCACCTTTAACACATGTCTCAGTACCTTTGACAAAACTAATTCACATCGATCTCGATATCGAAGATAATGAAGAAATTGTAGTAGTACCTCCTAAGGAAGTTATGAAAGATACTACTGTGTCTTGGCTTGAGAACTCCTTAGGAAGGGTAAAAAGAAGGCCTTCATAGCAAGTGACTGTTGATGATCTCGATAACATCTATTAGGAACCTCCTAAAAAGAAAGCAAAGAAGCAAGTTCACTTTGATAGGAATCTTGATAATGAGATAATCATGGAGACTGCATTGCCCCCAGAAGACAAGAACAAGGATGAGGTGAATATGGATGACTTTGTCATGATCAAGGCTAATCTTAATAGAAATACCAGGCATGCGGATGTGAGTCTATTCAGAGTTGTGTCCGAAAACCTTCAAGAAAGAGTGCTCAAAGATGGAGAAGACAAGGCAGCCCTCAAGGCTGAAAATCAGCAGCTCAGGCTTTGTATTTCTAACCTTGTTCGTGGTTCTTCATAGGCAACCTAGTTGCTGCCCCAAATCTTAGAGACAAAAGCTGATCATCATCAGTTAAGATAGCTGGTCATTTGTGGGAAAGAAACTCAGGAATGGATCGAGAGTTTCATTGTCAAAGGAAAAGAGATCTTGGCATAGATGTTCCAGTTAAGAGAAAACGCTCATGAGCTACGTCAAGGCATTCAAGGGTTTGAACAAACACTGGCTGAAGTTAGACCAAGGCATGAGATCATAATTGCTGATTTAGACACGGCCTATGGTTCAGCAGTTTCAAAAAAACACAAGAGACAAATCCTTGCTTGGAGAGAGTGTCATGTTTTCAAAGTTAAAACCTATGAGAGGATATCCGAAGAATTCATCGCCTACAGACAAAGGGTGATTGAAGCTCTCCTTTTTATCAATGAGTTCATCACAGAGATTCCTTCTCGGTGCAGTCTTGAAGATGGTTCCTACGTCGGGCTTGATGAAGTGCAAGATCAATTCTAGAGTGTTGTTCGCAGTTGCAATCCAGTTGGTGGAAGGATAGGTCATATCTCGGTGATGTCAGCAAAGTTCGAGTAAGCTGCCAATAAGGTCGAAGATTTCCTTAGGTCTGTTGTAGATGCTGAAGATATTCTAGAAAAGCGGTGTTTTGCTATTGAGGGCATAGATGCACCAAACCGGGACACAGTTTCTAATTTTCTAGCAGATGTGATCGAGCTTTAAAGCAGCTTTCTTCTAGAAGGTTTATTTCCTGCTTTCTTTCTATTCTTGGAATAATTCTTATCCATTCTTTGAGAAGAGAAAGAAGATAAAATGAAATAGTTAGCATTTCCCGCTTTTTCTGCTTTCTTAGGTGTTAAATGTTATCTTCTTTCTAGATTTAGTAATAAAGCTTGCTTGCTGAGCAAGCCCTAGATTGTGAAAGCAAGGAGATTTAGGGTTCCCTACTCCTCTGCTTGTCTATAAATAAGAGCCTTTGCTCATTAGTTTCTTTAACCATGCTAGTGATAACAAAACGCTGAGCCTTTTGTGCCTTCTATTTGTTATTCGAGTGTTGTTCAATTGTGTTGTGATAGCAAATTGTTGAGCCTCTTTAGCCAACAAAGAGTTAGTGTGATTGTTGTTTCTATTGTGTAAGAATAAGATTGCAAGCCTTTTTAGCTGCAATTTCTTATTCCAGGCATGTTAGAAGTGAGTTTTGTTCTAGAAGTTTGAGTAATAAAATCATGAGCCTCCTTTGCCTTGATATAACATCTCAGATTTCCATTATTTATGTTCTACTTTTATGATCTTGATTTCAACTTGCATTGAAGTGTGTAGATGTTCGTTGAGAGAGAGTTTATTGAAGTATTTTGTCAAAAACCAACCTTGTTCATTTCTAGTTTCTCTTGCTCTGCTTATTACTTGAGAAGTTAGAAACATCTTTAGTTTAAGTTAGTCGTAGTTGAAGTTCTTAAAACAGAAAATCTCAGCTGCAACGTTTGTGTTTAATAAACCTTGTGCTCTAAGCTGATCAAAAAGATAGGCAACTTAGTTCTTAGTTTACTTTCTTTCAACACCATCAGCAAGAGGGAGCTTCCCCTCCTAATTTGAAAAGCAGTTTATTTGTGCATAGCTCTCCGTTTCAAATACGCATTCCAAAGGTGAGAATTTAAACGCCAACAGAGGTCGCTGAAAATCTCAAAACAGCAACTAAGTTGGAGCATGTACATCATTTTGTTGATAATAATTCAGAATATGAGTGGGACTCTCCCACGCTGAAATTACTTCATAATGACTTTGGGGCAGATTTTGTTGAGATAGGTGTTCTTAATGATAGAGCTAATTATTGTTATAACTCAAGTGTGTTTGACTTAGATCTCTCTAAAGGTGATGTATTGAAGAAACCAACCATTCATGGAGAGCTTGTTGGGCTTATTTGTTAAGAACAAAATCAAATATTCATGAGACCATGGGATCCAAGTGTTTAGACACTGAAATGCTTAGGGGAGCAAGCAATGGAAACTTTTGATGATTCATTGTTTGAAGATATTGCTAACAAGCCTTCTATTCAGGAATTATGTAGTGAAAAGGTTAGAAAGGAAGCTGATTTTGAAAATCATGTCAACGAAAACAAATCAGAAAAGTTGATGTTTGATGAGCAAAGCTTCTTTGCTGATTGTGATCAAGGGCCTAAAGAGTTGCAAGTTTTGAAGGATAAGTTAATGGTTTCAAAAGAGAAAATTGCTAAAATGTTATCAAGATTTGATAGCTCACACAATTTTATTGAAGAACTCTACTTGACATTCAGTTTGAAGAGAGACAGAATGGAGTTAAGGTGGGAGACACTCTTTCCAAGATGCAAACCATCAAAGAAGCATTGGAATCAATAAAGACAGATTATTTGCATTTGCTCTCAGATAGGGATAATGCCATTAAGTTTGCAGAGGAGACCTATGATAACTACCAAGAGAAGAAGAAAGAGGTTGATAGGCTTTGCCTTGATATTACCCTAGCTCATCACTCTTTATGCAAAGCAGAAAATCAATCACCTATTGCAGGTACACTTAGCTAATACGAGGATTATGGAGATCAAACAAATAGTTGAAGGAATAAATGAACTCCATAAAGATGAAACATTGCAAAATACCAAGGAGATTCAATATGTTGATGGTGATTGGAAGGTACGTCAAGAATGTGCACTCTTGAGTTGGGAAGAGAAATTGCCACAAGAAGGAATAGTTTGCAGCCATTAGATGGATGTTATGACCGGTAATGTATGTGGTATTCAGCATGCTACACTCTGTGGATCGGCAACTAATGATGGAAATCCACAAGTTCAAGAAGATTTGCATGAATTCTATGAAGACACCAACGGAAGTGATGAAGGAAATATTGTCTCTATGATTGTGTACAACAATCCACTATCTTCACATGTTTTGGTTAATCATAAGGTGATCAATAATTTCTATGTGGATGACATTGGTAAGAGGCATTATCTTTTAGACATGCAAGATTTTATAGTTAAGCATGAAGTGATGTTGGTCGATCCAAACTACATGCCAGGCAACACTCTCTTGAAATGGTTAGTGTTGATGTGATTTTTGTGACTGCACCAATCAGCAGAACAAAGTATCCGAAGGCTACTCCATTCTCTCTTGATCAAAGTATTCCGTACGCTAAGATTGCAAGAGAGATTGTACGTTCAACTCCAAGGTTCCGATAATGCAATGGAATACCCTCAGTTGATTCGTTGTGATTTGCTATTTTCACGAGGGGACTTACACAATTGTTCAGAATGTTTGCAGCTGACAATAGGATAATGATTGAAAGGGGATTTTTTTTTTTTGGTGCAATATGGATGATTTAAGAATGAGGTACGTGTTTCCTATACTAACCAAAAATGTGCGGAAATCAAATGAGTGCAGGGTTTAGAAAATTTATGTCCTAGTCTAAATGCAAGATGTACGGGGCTTGACTTCAGCAGACTTCAACCGGATTTTGCCTTGCCTCGTGTTGAACAGCTTCAACAAAATCGGTGCAATTTTCAAGGGAACAACGAAAGGTATTCATATTACAACTCAACATGCAAATACCATCAGGACAACGCATACAAACACATGAATCACAATCGAAGTTAAGTTTGAAAAGGACTCCAGTTGACCACACAAGGAAAGCTTACCATCAGCAAGCTTACTAGTGGTATGGATTAAGCGAAGCTGCTTCAATCAAACACCATGTTGTACCCCAAATAAATTTTTTGGCATTATGTGTAAATTGAGCTAAATCTTGTTAAAATGCCATGTAAAGTCTATTTTAGGTCAAACCAATCATAGAATCTCGGTGGGTTTCAGTCAAGGAACACATGTACAAAATTCTAAAAAATTGAAAATTAGGGTTTTTTCCCCTATTTTCAGGGAAATCCCCCGAAAATAGGACCTTCCCAGAAATGATCGAGAATGATTTTGATAGGCTTAAAAGGCTTCACGATCACATTGGTCAAGTCAGAATCATCAAAAGACACGTTTTACTCTGGTGGGTCTATTTCTCTTTTTCATGAACGAAGTTAGGAGCTCCGCAGCCATTAATGGCAGATTGGCCAGTACCAGGTGCTGAAAGCTAACCTTTGAAAGCTTCAACGACGCAACCATGGCGGAAAAGGTCAAAAATGATGCTGTTTGATGAAGGGGATTTTCAAAATGAAAAATGCTGAAAATTGACTAAGTCTGGAGAATGCACGCCTTGCTACCAAGAGGAGGCTATGCAGTCAAATGCCTTAGTCATTTTTCCCAAACATCCATACACGATGAACGTGAGACATGAAGAAATGGTGATCTTCGACGGAGGAGTTTCCTGAAAGTGAAAAAGGTCAAAATTTGACTAACTCTGGAAACGTTACGAAGGAGAAAACTCAAAAAGTTGAAAAGAGCCTTTTTCAAGCAGGGGCGCCCATGATCTTTGAAGGTCAAATACAGTCAGTATGATCATCCAAAGCAGTCATTCTTGACGTTTGAGTGCTGGCTTGACAGTGAAACAAACATCCAGATCATCCGATGAATAGATCACTAGCAACTGCTGACGAAGCAAAAAGAGGCAGTTGAGGAATTGTCAGGAAACCACAGTTGACGGCGAAGTTCTAAGAAAAAAGAGCCTTTCCAAAAGAAAGGCGCCCTTTCTTTTGGACTTCCAGATGCTGACCAATGACAAAAGGCTTCCCAGGATAACCTTCTTAGCCCAAATGGATCTAAACGCAACGCAGCATCAATACCTCCCATGAAAATAACGGATAACTGGATCAAAGTAGGCAACTGTCGTGATGAAAATAATCAGCTAAAGGCAAAAGCTTTTCAAGGAGGGGTTTTGGATAAAGGAACCCTAATTTGAGATCCGTGATTTCCCGAAGCCATTCATTCTTATAACGAGTCGGCACTGATGAAACGCCATGTGAAAACATCTCGGACTGATCAACGAAATCCAAATCAAGGCACGAGGTCATTTCAAATAAGTCAAGAACAAGACCGAAAAATCACTAAGGTGAGCAAAAGCTTTCTTGGAAAAGGCTTCCATTCTTTGAGTCCTTTTAACTCGCCTTTTATCAATTCCCAGCAACACTTCTTCCAGTTTGGATCCAGTAGCTGAATGTGTGTCCGCGGACGTCTCGATCAACGCTAGATTCAGGATCAAACTGAGGCTGTTCAGGAGAGAAAATATTAAAAAACTTGCAAAAATCAAAAGGGACGCCTTAAAGAAGTCAAAAGTCAAGTTGTTGACTAAAGTCAAAAGCTTTTGAGTTAAAGTTGGCTAAAACGCTCCACGATTGGTGGAAATCACCTTTTCAACTTTAGATCAAGCCCAAATCACCTTTTGAGCTTGTGTTAGGTCCCCAAATTTGTGGATCTGAAGCTTAAACATACATATTCAAGGTGAAGGCGTCCCATTTCATTATTTCATTGCAGGATAAAAGATCAAAAACAGCCACAAGCTCTCAAGGACGCCATTGATAGATCTGAAGGAGGTTTTCATCCGTTCTTCAATTTTTCTTGCAGATCTGAAGCAGAAAAGGATCACTATTTTGAGGATTGGACCCAGAGATAGATTTTTCAGAGAATCAGATAAAACTTCCAATCCATCTTCTGTCTACTTCCTCTCTTCTTGTCTTAGGTTTTCTTGCACATTTCAAAAAGGTGGCAGGCTACATCAGATCAGATCAACTGGGTAGATCCAGCATAATTTTCCAGAGAAACCCATCTCGTCAAATTTCCGAAAATCAACATACTTGCTGCCCCTATTTTTGGGGGTTTTTCCGAAAAAGTTTCAGAATCCAAATTCTGAGGAACTGGGTTTGTTCAGCATTGAAGCACGAGCAAAACCCATGTGCCAGATTTTTCCCGGAAAAATACTTCTCGGCAGGGCGCTATTTTCAGGGGTTTTTCAGAAGTTGTCTGAACACGTCCGTGTTTACAGTCAACAGGCGAGTTCTTCTTCATAGAATGACAATTTGGCGTCCTTGGACTCCAATTGAACAACTAGACCTTGCACCAGCAACTCTCCAACCAGATCTTACACACATTGCTGGAGAGCAAACGGACATCACCAACAGTCTGCAGATCTTTATCTTTGAAAAGAATACATCTCCCGCTCAGTGGAGACCTGCAGCAGTTACTCTGGACGAAGAAGTAAGAAAGACTGATCTTGCAGCAAAAAGACCAATATTACCATCTCCCGCGTGGTAGTAAGCACCTTGACTTGCCAGCTGCGAAGAGATCATTCCAAGCACGGAGCCGCCAAAAGTTACCAAGAGCAACAACTTGCACAAGAAGAGGAGATGGCGTGTCATCAAAACATTGACTATTTGAAAACAGAAGAAGTCAACACAGATCAAGAAGCTGTTGACCGGAAGTGATGATGAGGTGTCAGACACCAAAGAAGGACGCCATACACCCTCCAAGTGGCATTCATGAGACTTGAGTTTGACTTGATGCTTCTTTCCAAGTCAACTCAAGATGATATTAAATGTAGTTGGAGTTAACTTGATGCTTCTTTCCAAGTTTAACTCCACTTTCCTTAAAATCATGCATTGTCAGATCCCACCGATTAAGGATGTCTAATTGGCTTCCATGATTCGTGGATCTTAGATCTCCACTAAAATGTGGATGTCTATTTTGGAGGGAGACTTTACATTTAAGTTCACCTTTAGTTTACTTTCAGTCAACTGAAGTAGTTTCCAGTTGACTCTTTGTTGCCTTTTAGTCAACTGAAGTAGTTTCCAGTTGACTCTTTGTTACTTTCAGTAACTGAAGTAGCTTTCCAGTTAACTGCTTGTTCCCCCTATTTAGGAATAAATCTTGCTAATTGATTGGCAAGAACTCATTGTTAACTCAAGGAGATTTTGGGGTTGCCCACTCCTTTGAGTTCTATAAATAAGAGCCTTGGGCTCATTATTTGTTTAACCTTTACTTGCTATGCAAAATTGCTGCGCCATTGTTGCCAACACTTTGAAAGCGAATATTTGTTCACTCTTGGATGAGAGTTCGTTGGATGATTGTAATTGTGCATGATTTCGTGCCTTTGCTTTCCCAACTTTTGTAGTTCGTTGATAAAGCATTGAAGAAGAATATCAGAAGGCGCTTGCATTTTGATCATCTTATTTGAGTTATGTCTACGTCCTGTGTTTAATAGCTTGTTGTCTCATTTCCCTCCTCGGATAGGAGTCCCTCCTCCTTGGATATTTGTTATTGACAGTTGTCGTTTGATGTTGTTTAATGTATTGACTTCCAAGCTATACTTCGGATAGGAGTCCCTCCTCCTTAGCAAGCTCGTTGGCCAAGGCATCGTGATTTTGTTGTTTCTAGTAAACTATTTCTTAAGCTCATACCTCGGATAGGAGTCCCTCCTTTGGCAGATCTCAGATCTAGTTTACCGTGCAGAGTGTTTGCTTGTACCAACCTTATCCCGGTGTATACCCGAGAGTTCAGAGCCTCGGTCATATCCTCTGGAGACGGCGAATTCAAGTGATCCAACCATTCCATTCCCGCTCCTTTACCCTCATGCTCTGTTCATCTTGAAGGTATTGGATAGATAAAAGCTAGTTAGTCGTAGTTAAGATCTGCAGAAACCAGAGAAAAGCTTAGCTACGGCGCATTGTGTTTGTGCACCCTTGTGTCCTGCCGCTGAAGCATAAAAAGATAGGAACTTAGTTAAACATTTCCCTTCCCTACGCATTGCTCCCAGCAGAGAGGGACTTCTCCTCTTTAAATAACGAAGAAGTGTTGCAAAACATTTGAAATAGCTGAACGTTTACAATCAGCACTCCAGAGGTGCTAATTTAAACGCCAACACACCACAATCCACAACTAACTACTTGCATGAAAATGAAAATCACTCTAATTTATGTCCTACTTGAAGTAGAAGGACGAAGAAATCTTGCTAGCTGCTCATAACAAAAGACAAAATCATCATCAATGAAACTCTTTTTATTATGATAGTTTTCACAACAATTCCTTACAAAGTTTTCAAGGGAAAACTTTCCTTCTCCTTCAAACTATGCTATGCAATGAAACTATGCTAACTCTAAATTGTCTCTCTATGCTCTATTCTTTGATCTCTAATCTAAAATGTACAAATGAGGGGGGGTCCCCTTTATATAGTTGGCCAATCTCAATGGATGGTCCAGATTAAATTACAATGGATGGCTCAGATTGAGCCACATTAGCCCTAGACTAGATTGTTCCCTAAAAACCGCCAAAAGGTGGAGGGGTGGTGCAATTAATGAGCAAAAAAATGGCAAATTCCTCCTTTGACCAATATGGGCAATTAATGCCCACTACCCTTCTAAAAGATTCTCGTCCAGGATCCTGTTCCCATTGTTCTTCTCTCTGACCACAAAAGCAACAAACCAGGCCAACATTGCATCAACCTCCTGTTCAAAAATGGCTGGAGTAAGATTAAGCTGGTAATCGAGGATGGCAATTGTTTGCTCCTGCTGGATGCAAGATTTTCTCCAGGCCCGGATGGATTCCTGCGTGCTTTGAATAATAGCAGAGAACGTTGAGATATTCTCAAAGTCAACTTGAGCAAAAACTCTCATCTCAGAGAAGAATGGTTGCAACTTTCCCTTCAATTCATCCACTGTCACCTCCTCGGAAGTTAGTCGTTTTGTGAACAATGCCTCCAACGTGTTGAAGATGCCCTCCTAAATGTTTCCCATGGCCTTCCTGATCTTGGCCGACTCTGTCCTTGCCGTGTCAAAGAAACCTCGGCCAGTGAATGTTGCGGAATACCAGCCCGGAAAATCATATCGATCTCCCGCCTGAATCACCCCTCCTTCAATCAAAGTCTGCACTGGCATATGCATCAGAGCAGCTAGACATGGGATAGTCTTATCCTGAAATATGTGAGTATCACTCCATGCCTGTTCAATGTTCTCCATATGGGAGAGGATGCTAGAAGTATGCTGGAAAGAGGAGACAAGATCTTCAATGAATTTCCTAGCCTCAGCACGAACACCGCCAATCCACTTGTCTCCCTCCTGAATTGCCTTCTTCACCTCTTTTAGCCTGCTAATTGATTCCCATGGAAGCTCAGCTAAAAGTTCCACCGTTGGGTTCTCCTGAGCACATGGATGTGTTAGATGCTGCACATACCCAACTAACGCCCTATGCTCCCTTTTCAGCCTCTTGTATTTCTCTCCCTTTTGAAAAAGCCTATCTTTAGTGCCTAGAAGGGGTTTTCAGCTTCCTCAATAACTTGTACTCCAGTAGGGCGCCCCACTTCAACTGTAGTGATCATGTAATTTTCAGGCATTACTTCATCTAGATCACATTCTTCCCTTGGAACCGCAACATGAAGAGTGCGAGAACCAAACTCATCTATTTCCATCCTGGAGTACTTTCTGGCTCTCTTCCTCTTAGGTGACCCACTTATTCTATTAAGGAGCTCTTCCATCTCTATTGTTGGGTCGGTGTCGTCCTCTTGATCTCTTCTTATAGCACTGGTGAGCCAATTTGGTACATCTTGTTGAGCGCTACTAACGACAAGCGGCTGCTCTTTCGTTGTTTCTTCTTCATGAAGTTCCTCTTCAGCAACATTCGGTTGAGGCTCATCCATTTCCATGTGCTGACTATCCTCCTCAAGACCCCGAACTTCAGGCTCCGTGGTGTTCTCATCTTCGAAGGCTGCCTCGATTGCACAATTGTCATGTCCCCGGAATTGTAAAAACCGATATGAAATATTGAGACAAAAATAAATAAACCAAATATCAAAATAATAACTATGTTTCAAATAAATAAATAACAAAACATATATATGTATATATATATAAGCAATTTAATTACAAAGATAATATTACAATTATAAATCTAAATATATTGAATAAAAGATGAAATACAAATGTATATAAATATTGAATAACATATGAATATAAATATATCAAAATAAATATAAGTATAAATATTGAATAAAATATAAATATAAGCATATTAAAATAAACACCTAAAAACAATATAAATAATAGTCATCAAATACAAAGCTGAGTGATTAATCATAAGCAGCAAGTCACGTCCCTCCAAAATGAAAGAACACAACCTTCCTTAAAGAAGCGCATCTTTTCTCATTGAGAAAAGGATATAAAGTAAGAGGAAGTAAGATGGTGAGGGACATCAACGAATGAAGGAGAAATAAATCACGGGAGCAACAGAAAAGGATACCCTCTGGAAATCACGTATTCTGAGAGATTAAGCGGAATTTAGGCAAAGACAACCAGCGGCCTGAGGAGGAGAGAGTGGGAGATTAAAAGCATATAAGAAAAAAGGGAACATAGGAAAGAGGAGGGAGTACGGTGGAAGAGAGAAAGGGGTATCTGCAGACCCATCCAGACAGAAAGGTAATTTCTGTTATAAATTAAATAATTATTATTTATGTTGAAAATTAATCAAGAATAAATAAATGATACTAAATGAATAAATTAAAGAATGTAGTAAAGGTTGGTATTTGTCATATAGTATTTAAAATATATATGACGAATACAAATATGTTAAATATAATATATTTCCTGTATATGCAATTCATATGTTAATAAATATATTTTATGGTAATTGATAGTTATACATATATTTGTGTATCATACTCAATTATGTGATAATGATTAATTCATGACTCTAAGAACTAGATTATGATTTCAAGCTTATGTTAATAAAAGATAGATACTAATAGTTGATATTTGATAAATATATTAAGTACATTAGGATGTATGAATATATTTGAATATATATTAGGCTGAAAATTAGAGTGACAAATAACAATTGGTGAGTATATATTTAGGCATATACATATGTATATTATATGATTCCCAACTATCCAATAATGGTGCTTGTAGTAATTAGTGAGCCTTATAAGTAGTAATGACTCTAATCATTCACTATGATGATAGATAGAATGATTCCATCTATGTGATCTTGAAAGATCTTGATATTTACCCTAATATACTTATGAAATGTATTATAGAAGAATCATTCATAGTGAAGGGAATGAATGATCCTTTGATAAGAATGAATTATTGGTATCATCTTTGATCTTATTAGATGTTATTACCAAAATTTATTGACCTCTAATATTTCTAATGTCTCTTTGAGAAACACTTTGAATACAAGATTCGAGGTTAAGTGCTTACACTAAAAAGGGGACATTACAACGATCTAGGCAAGTGTCTATTTCTGTTTCTTCATCTTCATTCGGCTGGTCGACACTCCTAGGAGCATTAGCGCTCTGACTATCAAGCTCCCTAGGCAATGGTTGGTTGACTTCTTCCATTTCTTGTCCTTCATCCACTCTAATCCTCTGACTTGCAAAGACTAAAACTTCTTGTACGCTAAAAGAGTGAGCCAACAGCTGCGTAGGTGATGTTTCCTCTGTCCTCTGAGGCTCAGGCTGAACTGGTTCCTCCTCCTATGGCTCTGTAGCTTGGGCAGCTTGTTTTCTCTTCTTTATTGATATCAGTGGCCTTCAATCGCCCATGAGATTGTATGTGAGGGCAATTGATTTTCTCTTAAGCCTATTAACATGTCCATCCACCTAGCTCCTTGTAAATGTTAAAACAGGCATAGACAAAGTGTCCAAGTCCATGATCTCCAATTCTGCCCAACCAGGTGGTGGGATTGGTATGTCCTTTATTGACTCATAATCTGGGTGAATAATGTTGGCATCCTCATCCACCTGGTCTAGAACTTGGACAACCTCGCATTCTCTGATCAATTTCAGAGGTAATCTGAAGAACATCCTCCTTCTAATCTCAGCTTCATCTTCTGCATTTGTCCAAAAATCTTCTACATGAGCCTTGTGTCGATATTCTTCACCCTATATCACCCCAATCCTCCTTTGAGGATCAAAATCCTGTCGGCTGGTGTGTAGAGTGAGGTGATAGAATTGTAACTCCTCCTTTGCTTCCTTGGCTGCTTGCAAAGAAGGGCACTCCTCGAGTGAATTTCCCATAACAATAGGGAAATGCAATCCTCCTTTCTTCTTTTTCCTTATGATTTTGTCAGAGGCCATGAGTTGCCTAGACAGTTCAAGCATCACCATCCTATCTGTGGGGTATCTTGGCAGTCGGTAGGCATATGAATGGAACCTCAACAGTCTTATGTAAGTGAACTTTGGGAAGTGGATGAACCAATACCCGTACTCTTCAATCAACTTTTGTGCATCTTTGGATATTCTTTGTTGCGTTCTCCGTTGAAGAGTCCTCATGATGTGCATAGTGAAAGCATCGTTCACTCTCTTGAAGCTGGAGGTATCAGTCAAATGCAACTGTCTACAAGCTTCATGGATTTTGAATTGACAGGAACCACATCCAATCGGCTCCTGGTATGTCAATCCCTTATACTTCGTCATCCGAGCTAGCATATAGATCAAATACGAGCTCATATAAAATGTCTTCGTTCTTCTCAGGCTTCTAAATTGCTCATCTATGTTGTCGTTGATCATCCTTTCCCAATCTACATACTCTTTTCCTTCTAGCACCACGCTGATGTAGAAAAACATCCAAGGCTCAAAAACGTATGCCTGTGGGCTGCCATTCACTCGGTTGAGCATCATGATTAAATCACAATATTCTTGCTTCAACTCCTCGGAAATAATCTGCTTTGGCAACTTGGCGCCAGGAGGCTTTGGCTTCCTCATCCATGACGTGTTAATTATCTTTGCACACCTATCAAAAGATGAGGCATACATTTTATCAGCCCTTTCTCTAGACTTGTACAACATTTTGTCCATAGCTGGAATCCCCAACGCCTCTCCGATAGCCTTAGGTGTGAAGTTAGCCAACATCTTGCCTTCAAAAGAGACAATTGTTTGGTGGTCTGGCCTATAATAGTTTGCACATTCCATTATCAGCTCAGGACATCGAATTGTTGGTGGAAAACCAGCAGCTGCATACAATCCACTCCTCACGATGTTGTGTGATGTCACTAATGGAGGATGACCACCCTGCCCATATATTCTTCTTTTGAATGCCTCGAGGTTGAATGAACCAAGGTTGGTATTAGTCAAACCTCCCAGATTTGACACGAACTTAGACTTAGGAAGAAAAGACTTCTTCAGCTACTTGATGATGGCCTGCCTGGAGGCATTCTCTTTGCCTGCTTCAGTATTTCTAGCTTTGCCTGCAGCTTTGCTTGTTCCGGCAACATCTCCCCTTCAAACTTCAACCATTTGCAAAATAAAATTCAAGGATTACAATTCTAACTTGGAAAATAAAATTACTATGAGATGGCTGGCAGGTGGAGTTAGCTTTGAAAATGAAAATCTTCAGCACTACACTACCAACTCCAAACCTCGAGAATTCTGATTCCGAAATTCAAACTTCGAGCTTTAGCAACTTTCAGCAATATCACTTTCAGCACTTAGAAAAATCTAGCTCAACTTCCTCACTTCAGAATTTTTTCCTTCTCAGCACTCACTCACTTCAACTTCAGCACTTAGAAAAATAATTCATTCAGCTCAAAAATTTCTCACTCACTCAGCAGTCACTCTCAACTTCAGCACTCTCACAATCTCAACTCTGCAACTTGTGAAGCTTCAGAGTTTATATAATTGAAAGATGGCGCCCAGTTTAGCAGTTGCTCTTAATTCACTCCCCCACTACTTAGAAATTTTCCAATTCAGGAGAGATGACTAGCGAGTTGTCACAAAAGTTATGCGCAATCGTCATAGAGTTGTCATAAAATTTACTATTGCTGGAGATTCCTTCCTCATTCGAAAATTAAAATTTCCCTCCTTGACTACATGTAACGTCCAGTTGACTGAAGCATCTTTGGGACCCTTACATGCTGTTCAGTCTTGCATTGTCCCAAATAGGACAAAATAAAACATTAAGTATCACATCAAAAATAGCATTAAATGCACGTGAGAAAAGATATGCATTGTCCCAAATAGGAGTGACCCTAATGCCATATGCATTTTAGAATTTTGTTCCATGTGGAGTACCTTTGCAAATCAAATACTTCAGGCTTTCTTTACCACATTTATTCACCAGCAGCAGACTCATCTGTTTATTGTCCCAGTATGACTTGTTGGGTACAAAACCTCAGCCATTACAGTTTTATCTGAAAATGATTTCACTTGCTGAGAAGGTGAATGGCTCCAAACAAAGTAATCAGGCTATCATAATATTAATAGAAAAGGTTCATGACATATCTAGGTTATCTGTATATGCTGTGAACTAGAAAGAAAATTTGATGACGTGATAAGTGGTTGGTATCTGGATTCCATGTTTTCTTCTAACTGATGATGTTAATGAAGCAACCATGGAAAAAAATCAACAACTGAATTCAGTGACCTAACTAAATAATTGAAAGTTGGAAACTAATTACTCTGATTGATTGTTGTGTTAATTAGAGAGTTCAAATGCTGCAAAATTTTAATTTATTAATTGTCAATCTTAAATTTCCATATGTTGAGAATTTCCTTCCAAGGGGAAAAAAGAAATTAAGCATATTTAGGAAAACAAAGCAGTCGTCATATTTATATAAATGTAGATCATTAGGAGTGGTATGAAAACTTTAAATGCACCTTTTCAGCTAAAATTTTGCTACAGTTCTCTATAGCCTTTTTATAATCGTCTGGTTGCTCTTCAGCTATATGCTTTAACAAAAGTAGTTCTCTCTCCACAGACATATTTGCTTCTGCTAATTGTTTCCATATTACTTGAGAATTTTGTGGATCTCTCTTCCTCCATGATTGAACTGCACCTACCATAGATGGTGTACAAGACCCACCATATCCTGGTTCCCCCAATAGCTGCATAAACAGTTACCATGTTTGACTGTTACATCTAAAACTTAAAATGGAAAATTAAAAGATATTGAAAAACAAAGCCTATTCTTCTATTTGCATGTATTTCCTTTAAGTATGTTGGATGATTTCTATCTCAATGCATCATAATTGGAGGAATCCCTAGTGTCTTCATGCAACATCTTGCCTGAAAACACTTACCATAATGTGAATTAAAGGCTCAAAAAAACTCACCAAGGCCATAAATGGAGGTAAAGCGTACTCAATCCTCTCATTATCCCATGTACAGTTTAGAATCTCTGTCACAGCCTCCAAAAATGATTTACTTTGTCTGCTAGCCTGCATTTGTCAAAAAGCAAATGCCAAGATTGCAAATGAAGACTGGAATAGTTAAAAGCTACACATAATCTAATTTTCAACTCCAGATATATCAAATGGATTCAATAGCAAAATCTTACTCTATAATAGAAATTTACACCTATCAATTGGTTATGAAACAGTAACAGCCCTCGACTAGAAACAAGAATTTCAGTGCCACTGAAGCAAAGATTGAAAGATGTACACAAGCAACAGTTTTAAACTTTTATCTAATAGTAAATAAAACAGATATAAAGAACTAGAATTATCGTCAATTTTCTTTACACATAATTGCTTGGGATTATAAGGAAAATTTGTGGTTATAGAGAATGAAATCATAGAAGAGCTGAAAATAACAATTATTTGAAATCTGAACAAATATATTGCAAACAAAGAAACATCCAGTAATGAAAGAAAATTGAAATAGATATGAAAAATGAAAAAATTAAAATTGGGAAAATTCTATGCTTTTATAATGCTGTGGATATATCTATCATATCCTTATACTATGTGACTGCATGAGTATATAGCTTTGGATTCCAAAGAAGAAATGTTTTCAATTCTTTCCTTAAGCAAAATCAATAGGGAATGTCCAGGGATGAAAGAGAAAGATTATTGTTGGCGTAAAATCTAACACCTCTGGAGTGCAGGTTTGTACGGACAGCTATGTACACTACGCAATGAGTGCTCTTCAAATTAGGAGGGGAAGCTCCCTCGTTGTGCTTAACTAAAATGCTTGAAAAGGGAAAAGTAATCTAAACTATCTCCTGTCTTTTTGTCTCAGCTGGAAGAGGCACAAGGTTAAGAAAACCAAGAACGTTGCAGCTAAGGATTTTCTGGTTTCGCAGATCATTAACTACAACTAAGCTAACTACTTTAAATCTATCCAGTTTCCTCAAGAAAACAGAGCATGAGGAAATGGAGCAGGGATGATTATAGACGATAAACGTGTTTAGATTCTCTACTTGAAGGCAAGGTGGCGCAACTATCATCTCAATCTAAACAAGCTTATTGGGCACAAAACAGATTTAAGACTTTACCAAGACAATTTTATGGAACCCTATGTGGCATAACACTCCATTGAAAAAGTAAAGTCTTCACAAACAGCCTTTATCACCACAATCTCACGAAACCCTATGTGGCATAACCTTTAATTATAATGATAAAGATTCACAAAACAGATTTATCACCGTAACTTCTCGAAACCCTATGTGGCATAACGATTGATCACAATGGTAAATTAACACAAAACAGATTTATCATCTCAATTTCTTGGAACCCTATGTGGCATAACAATTGACTTCAATGATAAAGATGTTCAAACAGATTTATCTAACTATGGGAGGAATTTACCACGCCAATCTTATGGAACCCTATGTGGCATAACACTTGATTGAAATGATAAAAGATTCACAAGACAGAAAGAATTCACCATTACAATCTCTTGAAACCCTATGTGGCATAACAATTAATCGTAATAGTGAAGACACATGAACAAATACCAAAAGAGCAATATTGAGGGCAAGGTAGGCGCAGCATATATTTCTCTCTCAAGCAGAAGTTATTTACAAATGAGCAAAAGCTCTTATTTATATACATCAAGGTGTAGGTAGCCCTAAAATCACCTTGTGTTAACTACTGTCTCGCAAATGCATGCAAGATTAATTATTAAACCCTAATGAAGTAAACTATACAGTTAACTGGAAAGCTACCATCAGTTAACCGGTACATTTAACCTAAATGGACAATGTGCAAGCATGCACGTCCTTATTTAAAGCAAAGTTAACTAGACACTACCCTTAGTTAACTGGAAACCCTAACCCTAACTCCTGTGATGATAATTCCAAGGACAAGATAAGCATGTGTTAAGTCAGCAAGTAAACTCAAGACTGAAAGTCGAGTTAACTGCTGCTCAGGACTCAACCCTCGAAACTAACTGCACGTTCCAACTAACAGATCACTCCATGTCAACTCGGTCTAACACTTCGACCAAGAACTCATCGATCTCTCTGTCATCTGGCACTTAAATTGCACAACCTTGAGATCAGCATAGGTACCATCTTCATGAAGATAATGGCGCAGTATCTTAGTAACTTTGGCGGCTCCACAAATGTAGTGATCTTTGTTCCTTTTGCAGCGTAACGCTTCATTGCCAGCTGCTGTGATGAAAACCTAAATTAAGACCAATTTGGTCTTAAATTCAGTCTAGTTGAACTGCCTTCTGAAAAACTTGCCCGTTGACTGTGAACACGGCTATATTCTGAAAACTTTCTGAAGAGGCTGAAAAAGCTCTGGACAAGGCTAAAAATACCCTGTAGGAGGATAATTTTCATCGAAAAATTCTGAGACATGGGTTTTGTCCGGAAAATGATTCTAAGACAACCCACAACGTCAGAATTGTGAAAACACGTCGTTTAGCTTGACATGCAAAGATTCTTCAGTTGAGAATTGCAGGGGTTTTAGAGCTTCTTGAGGCAATTTTTCTTGAGAAAATCTGGAACATGGGTTTTATGCACAATGGAATTTTGAACAAACCCAGATGATGTGATTCTTGAAAAAATGTGTTTTTGGCCCACATGCAAAGAAATTCTCAAAAAAAGCACAGAGCTTCAGAATGAAGACTACGGGGCGATTTTCTCGAAAAAATCTAAGACGTGGGTTTTGCTGCTGATGCTGAAATATGCGAACCCAGATGATCAGATTCTGAATATGTGTTGAATTTCTTTGACATGCGAAGAAAGTACCTAAGGTGAGAAATAGAAGAAATAAGACAGAAGATAAAAAGTTTTGCTTGTCTGCTTCTGAAAAATCTGCAAATCTCTTCTCTGGAACTTGATGAAACCTGCATGCAAAGTGGAAATAAAGTCTTGAATCTTCTTCTTCTGAACAATCTGAACTCGTTGCTACGAAGAACGCTGAAATCTGACACCTGTAGCACCTTTAGCTTGCTGGTCGCTCAAGAAGAAAATGAGCTTCAGAGCAAAAGATGATGAAATAATGGACGCCAAGGCTGAAATAAATAAGCTTTCATCATTGAAATTCGCACTAAGCAAAGAATGCTTGAAAATGGCGCTTGGCTTCTAATTGGACCTCATCACAGTTAACTGAAACTCGAACAAGCTAAATAAATAGCCATGCATTAGGGTTACCCTTTCAAGTCTTCAGTTCAACTAAACCATGCGACTTTGACTTCAGTTAGTAATCTTATCAAATTCGCCACTCTTCACATTTGCTTTGGATTCACCAAATTTAACCTAAGGCGACCCTTTTGATAACTTCAGTTAACAATCTTAATTGAAATGAGAAATTCGCCATCTTCATGCAATGAATATTCTAAAAATAGTGACCCTTTTCAATCTTCAGTTGGCCTTCAAGAAGTGAGCCAACTTCACACTTATGCTTCAATTTAATTCTAAAAATAACAACCCTTTTAGAACTAAAGTTTCCATTCAATGAAAAGTGCGTAGCTTCACTAACTTATGCTTCATCATTTTAAACACTAAATATGGCGACCCTTTTCATGACTGAAGTTAACAACTTCATGCGCCATACTTCACACAAACTTTGCTTCATGCTTCACAAATTAATGCTTCATCAAATTATGGCGTCCCTTTTAGAACTTCAGTTGACATTTAATGAAGCGTCATCTTCACACAAACTTCACAATTGCAACCAAATTCGCCATGCATGTAAACTTCAGTTGACATTCACTGATAATCTTCAGTTAAGTGGACATGCAATCAAGTTAACTCAACATGCAAGATAGTTAACTGAACATGCAAACTAGTTAACTAGACATGCGAACTGAAAGATCACTCCACATGCCAATATATGAACTGAAGATGACAACCCAGAAATCGTTTAGTCTAACTGCAGTCAGAACTCCAGTTAAGGCGTCCATTCAACTCTCTT